>CM062288.1:123791795-123827465 GCA_031216915.1 Pictodentalium vernedei
GGACCATTCAGCTTATGTCACCGAACAACTAATTAGTCCCCTACCGGCATCGCCGGAGGGGACTATAGGTTTGCACTCTGTCCATCCTTCGTCAAAAATGCAGTTTTACAGTTTTCGCTAAAGTTTGTGGTTAAAAACCAAGACCACCCCCACCCCCACCTCCATGGTGCCAGTTAGGTATTTTTTTTTTATCTGCTCAAAATGCATTCTTAAGGATTTAGACTGACCACATGTGGAAAAAAAATGGACTCCCCTAACTCACCCTCACCCCACCTCCTCCTCACCCTGGGCCATTCATGCAATATTTTTTCTTTGGTATAAAATGCATTTTTAGCCTGACTTTCATCAGGGCTATAGTCATGACTTTCGTCAATCCATCTGTCTGCAAACAATTGGTTTCCAACTGATTACTCCACTTTCGATTATTTGATTTCAACCAAAGTCGATATGTGTATTTTCCAGCTAGTAATACAGGCCAGGTTTCAATATAGGTTCCACAACTCCTCCCTCCCCCCCCTACCCCCCCCCCCCCCCCCACACACACACACACACAAACGTTGTGACTTAGGCAGTTATTCCCAAAATGCATTTTTGACGATTGGGAGTTATTATATGCAAAAAAGAAAATTGACTCATATAGCCCAACATTGCTTTATGTACTGCTTCTTTAATCCTTTACCTAACACAAGTTGAAGCCAACAGTACAAATTATTTTTTTGAAACATTTGCTTCTAACCATGGCTTATTACTCCTTATTGGAACGAGCTCATCAAGTTTGTTCCATTAATAGGTCATGAGGTATGTTTTGAAGTAGAGAAATGAAAAAATAAAATTTGAATAGTAAATTCTATATATCACGAGTGCAGATATGGCAGATTTGTTAGGTAAACTGTTAATAAAAAATGGCTCCGGCTATTTTGCATCTGAGCATTGCCATTCCTGGGACAGTCGGGGTGCATGCGTGACCTCACTCTAGTTGGTAACCTACTAGAGAACGATGACTTACAGATCAAGTTTGAGTTTCATGCTGATTGCCTTATTCTTGTGTGAGTTATGGCCCTTGGAAATATGGAAAAGCGCCAAAATATCAGTTTTCCGGACTTTTTCAGGAAACGCTTCAACGGAATGATTTCATTTTTGGTAACCTACTATAGAACGATGACTTACAGATCAAGTTTCATTTACACTCTGTCCATCCGTCAGTCTGTCAGTCAATCTGAAGGTCGTACTTTAGTTTTCCGGACTTTTTTTGGAAACGCTTTAACAGAATGATTTCATTTTTGGTAACCTACTATAGGACGATGACTTACAGATCAAGTTTCATTTGCACTCTGTCCATCCGTCAGTCTGTCAGTCAGTCTGTCAGTCATACTTTAGTTTTCCGGACTTTTTTTGGAAATGCTTCAACCGAATGATTTCATTCTTGGTAACCTACTATAGAACGATGACTTACAGATCAAGTTTGAGTTTCATGCTAATTGCATTATTCTTGTGTGAGTTATGGTCCTTGGAAATATGGAAAAGCGCCAAAATATCAGTTTTCCAGACTTTTTTTTGGAAACGCTTCAACAGAATTCATGCTGATCACATCTAGGTTATAACATTTGTGTAATTATTAATGCTCATTAGTCCGGTAGGGGACATTGTATTGCTTCAGCGATACATATGCTCTTGTTCTGCTCAGTTTAAGAATTTAGCATTTCTATGAAATTAACTGATTTTTACCTCCCATGACAAATCAAGCTCGAGGAAGAGTCACTGTAGCAAAGATGCAACCATTGTGTCAAAGATTTTCATCCTGATGTTTGATTTCCCAGAAGAATGGTGTATAATAATCACTGCAATTTGAACATTCAAACTATAGTCAGGGATTCATATTTTATACTTTATATCTAATAAGAAAACAAATCATGCCAACCTTGATGAAACAAAGTGTGCAATGTCTATACACCGTGTGTAACATCTGTAAGATCACTTGACTGAGTGTTTTCTTGCATGAAATGAAGGAGATTTTTTTTCTTAACTGGTTGAGTGTTAGAAGTCACTTTCAGGGCTTTAAAAAAATGAGGGACATAGAGCAAAATCCATTTTCCTTGCTCATGTTTCATATTCAATCAAACGCAAATAACATTTTGTTCATATAAATTTGTTTTATCACAAATTTTTGAAGAGTTCCTATGGGCACTCTTCAATAATTCACAATAAAACAAATTTTGATAAATAAATTCAGACCACCAAAAATGTGGTTTGACAGAGCTCCTACAGCCCTGCACCAAAGAAGATATGATGGAGTAAATACTTGCACTGGAATTTTTTAGGAAAAAATATGAAAAGGAAAATTATACATATACACACTTTTCAGTTACCCGCAGTGATGCTTTCGAAAATTAACAAATGGGGAAATGGCCCATGTTGGCCATAGCAGGACTTTAGGACTGGGGAAATGATTGGCCATAACTTCACTTTGAGCACCTGTTTCAAAAAGGCACTCAATGTACTATGATGGCTGATGCTGGACGAGTCATTAGGATATAGTCTGATGGGGGAAGTGGTGGGGGGGGGGGGGGGGGGGGGGCTGATAGAGGCACCACTGGGAAAAATGTGAAATTTAGTACCCAAAATTCTTCAAAAAGATAGGGAATGTTGTCTACGCTGGGGTGCACAGCTAAAATGGGTTTAGTGAGGCTTGCAGGATGAAAGTGCTTCGGGTGAATGTTTGCGGTGTTCAATGTTCATGAATATCATGCCATTCCAAGTCTTGAATTTTGTAGGGAATGGTGTCCTCCACCCAGACAAATGTAATGGAATAGCATTCCCTCAGGAAATGCCTGCAGTAATCAGGGTTGTGACAGGTCTGTGAAAGTGATTAAAAATGCTTGAATTTTTATTCTGAAATTCCAGGCCCTTGAAAGTGCTTGAAAATTTGACTTTCTTAGTAAAGATTGTGAAAGATCCTTGAAAAATATTATTTCGGAAATTACATGCCCCATTTTGGTCAAATGTGTATTTTTTATAAGCTATGCAATCAATTTAGGGCCTAAAAAAGAAAAAAAACATCTATCTTTTAATTACAAATGTAAACTTTAAAAAAAAATAATTGGTTTATACAGTGGAGCCCACTTAATTGGATATCTCCTAATTGAATAACTCTGTTAATTGAATATCATTTCTCAACACAAAACCATTTGCCATACCTCCAGTACAAATTTGACCTGTTTATTGAATATAGGTTATAGAGTAAACTCCTGTTAATTGAATAAAAAATCTTGTAACCTGTCAGGAAATTATCCTAACTCTCCCCAGTTTTCCTTTGTTTATAGAATTTATTTATTTATTTATTGGTGTTTAAGGTCACATAATTATGCACCATGGCCAATCGTGACTGTGACAGTTTTATGGGTGGTGGAAGCTGGAGTACCCGGAGAGCACCACCGAGCTTCGACGAACAACTGTCAGCTCCTCAACATTCTAACTGTTCAGGCTCCGCTCAAGGAGGGTTACAGCGTTTGAAGACATGTACACCATCGACGTGCAGTGCGCCTTAGTACATGCCATCATCATGCCCCCATATAGGCAACTGGGATAAAGTGCCTTGCCCATGGACACAACACGGGTCGTCTGGACGGGGATCGAACTCTGGACCTTTAGCATAGAAGTTCAACAGTCTACCACTGAGCCACTGCGATCCCTTGTTTATAGAACTATTTGACCTCAGTACATCCAATACAGGTATTTAATCTATTATATCTTGTTTGACAGAGCTCATGGAGCTCTGTCAAACAAGATATAATGGAATAAATGCTAAGTTTATCTCTAGAATACACAAAAGTGACACAATTCCTGTTAATTGAATACTTCTGTTAATTGAATAATTTTCATTGGCAAAGTGGCTATTCAATTAACAGAGTTCCACTATATCAAATAAATTAACTGGTTGAGTGCTAGAAGCCCATATTTGGGTTTTTTCTGCAGTGTGGGTAACATAATTTAAAGGCTTCACAGTCTATGGATGTGTTTCATGTTATCTGTGACATGAAGTTATTTACCATTTATGGATTTCCTTTGTTACAACTGATTTGAAAGTGCCTTCAGGCACCCACCATAAATTGTAAAACGGCAGGACATGTGAACAAACTTTGATGATGAAGAATAATTCAGCACTCTATCAGTTAATAAAATGCACCACTGCCCATTTTACCCAGTAGATCATGAAGCCTAAAACATAAATCAGTATATGAACCTCTGAAGGTGAAGAAATAATAATTTAAAAAAATAAAATAAAAAAAAAAAGCACAATTGAATGAATTTTTTTTAAAAAAAATGGCCCGAGAAACAAGTCTACTTTGTGTGGCCGTATTGCATGATGTGTATTTTGTATTCACAGAAATAAAACAGGCACCAGACACTGATCCTTGATTAAAATAGGTTTGTAAATTAAACAAGAGGCTTCTTAGCCAAGACCGCTCCACTCAGGGTCACAGCTTTCAGGGTCAGCAAAATACAGGATAAATACAAGACAGAGAGAGAAAATAAGAGACATGATTTTTAAAGAATATTCACCATACTGCACTAAGTTAAAATTCAAGCTCCCATAAAAATCCCAAATATTAACTGAGGGACTTGATTTGAAAAAAACTTTAATTTTACCCCAGTAAGGATGATGTATACAAAATATCAAAGATTATGACTGGTGACTTTGGAGAAGATGATTTTTAAAGATTATTTCTCATATTGGACTAAGTTAGAATTTAACAATAGGGTGTCAAATATTAACCCAGGGGCTTAATTTTTTCAAACTTGAATCTGACTCTGCAAAGGATGGTGTATGCCATATATCAACAGATTCAGTCTTGTGAGATGAAGATTTTTAAAGAATATTCCTCACAATGCACCAAGTTAAAATTTGAGTTTCAGAAAGGAGCCCAAATATTAATCGAGGGGCTTGATTTCAACAAACTTGAATCTGATGGACCCCTCTCCCCGTGGGAACCCCGGGAAGTAAGCAGCACTTGTTTACTGTGGTAAACCAGTTCCGCTTTACTAGTAAAATAGGACCCAGACACCAATGCTTGGGGTGAAAGTCCTCTAAAATGGGCAGCATGTTGATCAACGATTGACTAAACTTGACTTCATCTCCATGTTGTGTCACGATTAGCCATGGTGCATAAATATGTGACGTTAACCACCAACAAACAAACAAACGATGGACCCCTCCCTCCCCCCCCCCCCACCCCACACACTCACACTCAAAGATGCTGTATCCCAAACATCAAAAGATTCTGATTGGTGGGTCTGAAGAAGAAGAATTTCAAATATTATTTCCCATATTGTACTAAGTTAAAATTTGGGCTACTACAGAGAGCCCAATTATTAACTGAAGGGCTTGATTTGAACAAACTATAATCCAATTAGAGTAAGGATTCTGCTTGCCATATAAAATATTTTGCCTTGCGATTCTGGAGAAGAAGAGTTTTAAAGATTATTCCTTATATTGGACAGAACTAAGTTAAAATTCAGGTGCCAATAGGGAGCCCAAATATTAATCATGGATTTAGTTTGGACAAACTTGAATCCGACTCCCTTAAGGATGGTGTATATCATATATCAAAAGATTCTGATTGGGCCTTTGTGAGAAGATTTTTAAAGAATATTCCTCATATTGGACCAGGTTAACATTGAGGCCCCAAATATTAATCAATAGACTTAATTTGAACAAACCTAAATCAGTCCCAAATAAGGTTGCTCTATACCGAACATCAACAGATTCTGACAGGTGGATCGGCAGAATATGACTTTTTAAAGATTATTCCCCATATTGCACTGAGTTAAAGTATTAACCGAGGTTCTTCATTTGAATAAATTTGAATCTGACCTCTGTAATGATGTTGATTCTTACTGGTGGATCTAAAGATTTGTAAAGATTATTTGTCATAGTTCACCAAGTTAAAAGTTGGGCTTCTTTTAGGAACCCAAATATTAACCGTTGTTCTTGATTTGAAGAAACTTGAATCTAAGATCTGTAACAATGTTGTGTACCAACTATCAAAAGATTTTGACCAGCAGTTCTGAATTAGAAGAGTTTTAACCCTTTACCCAATGCAGACGATATCAAAATTTATTATTTTAAATATCATTTTTTAAAATTTTTCAAAGAATTTCAACAAAACCAGATCATGTGACGCATCGTTCTAACGAGCTCGACGAGCTTGTTCCAATGAGGGGTCACATGATATGTTTTTTTTTAAATTTTTTTAAATATATTTTTTTCTACTGCTGAATTTGCATATTACGCGGGTGGATGCGGGCGATTCGTTGGGTAAAGGGTTGAAGATTATTCCTCACATTGGACAAAATTAAAATTAAAAAAGGGAGCCCAAATATTAACCGTCGGGACTTGGTTTAAACGAACTTAGATCTGACCTCCCCAAGCATTCTGTATACCCAATATCAAAAGATGCTGACTGGTGGATTTTTTTTTTTTTTTTTCACTTGTTCCTGTTTAGTTGACATTTGGAGTTTTGGTTAAAGTTTGTTGTTAAATTTTTTTTATTCAACCTTCAAGTACAGACTATACCCGGTATTTCTTGTCTGATCGTCATGAAATTTCATATGCAGGTTTTAGGTCATGTCTACATGAGAATGTCCCCTTTTGATCGTGATCAGTCAACCGGTATGGCTGCCCGAGCCCAAAACCCGAAAACCATTAGCACAGTCTACAGGTCGTATTTATGAAGGGATTTCATTGCAACTTCATAGAATGTCTCGGTATAATGCCTAGATGAGAACGTCCCCATTTGGGCATGATCTGTCAACCGAAACCCAAAAACTTTTAGCACAGTCTGAGGTCATGTTTAATATGGACGGATTTCATTGTAACTTGATACGATGACTCCGTATGATGTCTACATGAGAATTTCCCCAATTTGGGTGTGATCTATCAACCATCACAACAGCCCGAGCCCAAAACCCGAAAACCTTTAGCACAGTCTACAGGTCATATTTATGGAGGGATTTCATTGTAACTTCATAGGTTGACTTCATATAATTTCTACACATGAGAAAGTCCCCTTTTGGACGTGACTAGGCAACTGTCACGGCTACAGGTGCCCGAAGCCTGAAAACCTTCAGCACAGTCTATAGGTCATATTTATGAAGGGATTTCATTGTAACTTCGTAGGATCAATCCACATGATGCCCAGATGAGAATGTCCCCTTTTGCTTGTGATCATTCAACCATGATGGCTGCCCGAGCCCAAAGCCCGAAAACCTTTAGCACAGTCTACACGTCATATTTATGGAGGGATTTCATTGTAACTTGATAGGTTGACTTCATATAATGTCTAGATGAGAACGTCCCCTTTTGGGCAACTGTGATGACAACAGGGGCTCGAAGCCCGAAAACCTTTAGCAAAGTCAACAAGTCATATTTATGGAGGGATTTCATTGTAACTTGATAGGTTGACTTCATATAATGTCTAGATGAGAATGTCCCCGTTTGGGCAACTGTGACGGCAACAGAGGCCCGAAAACCTTTAAAATATTCCACAGGCCATAATTATGAAGGGATTTCATTGTTGCTTGGTAGGATGACTCCAAGTTTGTGGTTAAAAACCCAGACTAACACCACCACCCCCTACCCCCCCCCCCCCCCCCCCCCCCCCCCCCCGCCCCCCCACATTCTTCTTTTCTCCAATATGCATTTTGAACTATTTACAGTCACTACATGCAAAACCTTTTTTTAAACTTACATTTACGTTTTGACCTTCAATGAACTTAGTGCAGTTATGCATCAATATTTCCCTTTGGCACACCCTGCAGTGCACATTTTGGATTGGATTACTTTGAAACTTTGTGTGCTTGTTTGGGGTGACCTCTAGATGGGAGCTATTGATTTTCTTCCATTTTAAACAAAATGCTGCCGCTGGCAATGTTCTTTGAACTTACCTTAGTCAGACCTTAATATTTCCCTTTGGCACACACTACAGGGCACATTTATGATCGGATTGCTTTGAAACCTGGTATGGTTGTTTGGGGGTGACCTCTAGATGGGAGCTATCAGTTTTCTTCCATTTCTGTCAAAAAATATTGCCGCTGGCAACGACCTTCGATGAACTTAGTGCACTTATACATCAATATTTCCCTTTGGCACACCCTGCACTGCACATTTTTGATCTGATCGCTTTGAATCTTGGTGTGCTTGTTTGGGGTGTCCTCTAGATGGGAGCTATTGATTTTCTTTCATTCCAGTCAAAAAATGTAGCAGCTGGCAACGACCTTTGAACTCAGTTTAGTCAGACCTCAATATTTCCCTTTGATGCACCGTACAGGGAACATTTATGATCTGGTTGCATTGAAACCTAGTATGCTTGTTTGGGGCAACCTCCAGATGGGAGCTATTGATTTTCTTCGATATCCGTTAAAAAATGTTGCCGCCGGCAACGACTTTTGAACTTAGTTTATTCAGGCATCAATATAATTCTTTGGCACGCCCTACAGGTCACATTTATGGTCGGATCGCTTTGAAACTTGATATACTTGTTTGGAGTTACCTCTACATAGGAGCTATTGATTTTCTTTGATTTCTGTCAAAACCTGTTGCCGCTGACAACAGCCTTCGATGAACTTAGTGTAGTTATGCATCAATATTTCCCTCTGACACACCCTACTCGGCACATTTCTGATTGCATCGCTTGGAAACTTGGTGTGCTTGTTTGGGGTGACATCGAAATGAGAGCTATTGATTTTTTTCTTCCATTTCTGTAGAAAATTGTTGCCGCAGGCAACGACCTTTGAACTTAGTTTAGTCAGGCCTTAATATTTTCCTTTGCCACACCCTACAGGGCACATTTATGATTTAGTTTATGAACTTAGTTTAGTCAGGCATGAATATATTCCTTTGGCACGCCCTACAGGACACATTTATGATCAGATTGGTTTGAAACTTGGTATGCTTGTTTGTGGTTACCTCCAGATGGGAGCTATCTGTTTTCTTCCATTCCCGTCAAAAAATGTTGCAGCTAGCAACGACCTTTGAACTTAGTTTAGTCAGACCTCAATGTTTCCCTTTGACACACCCTAAAGGGAACATTTATGATCAGGTTGCATTGAAACCTAGTATGCTTGTTAAGGGCGACCTCGAGATGGGAGCTATTGATTTCCGATATCTATCAAAAAGTGTTGCCGCCAGCATTGACCTTTGAACTTAGTTTAGTCAGGCATCAATATAATCCTTTGGCATGTCCTATTGATTTTCTTCGATTTCTGTCAAAGCCTGTTGCTGCTGACAACAGCCTTCGATGAACTTAGTGCAGTTATGCGTCAATATTTCCCTTTGGCACGCCCTGCAGGGCACATTTATGATCAGATCGCTTTGAAACTTGGTGTGGTTGTTTAGGGTGACCTTTAGATTGGAGCTATCGATTTTCTTCCATTCCCGTCAAAAAATGTTGCAGCTGGCAACGACCTTGGAACTTAGTTTAGTCAGACCTCAATATTTCCCTTTGACATACCCTACAGGGAACATTTATGATCGGGATGCATTGAAACCTAGTATGTTTGTTTAGGGCGCCCTCAAGATGGGAGCTATCGATTTCCGATATCTATCAAAAAATGTTGCTGCTGGCAATGACCTTTGAACTTAGTTTAGTCAGGCATCAATATAATCCTTTGGCATGCCCTATAGGGCACACTTATGATTGGATCGCTGTGAAACTAGGTGTGCTTGTTTGGATTTACCTCTACATGGGCGCTATTGATTTTCTTCGATTCCCGTCAAAAAGTGTTGCTGATGGCAATGGCCTTCTATGGACCTAGTGCAGTAATGCATCAATATTTCCCTTTGGCACACCCTGCAGTGTGCATTTATGATCAGATCGCTTTGAAACTTGGTGTGGTTGTTTAGGGTGACCTTTAGATGGGAGCTATTGATTTTTTTCCATTCCTGCCAAAAAATGATGCCGCTGGCAATGACCTTTGAACTTAGTTTAGTCAGACCTCAATATTTCCCTTTGACACACCCAACAGGCAACATTTTTGATCGGGTTGCATTGAAACCTAGTTGGGGCGACTTCCAGATAGGACCTATCGATTTCCAATATCTGTCCCAAAATGTTGCTGCTGGCAATGACCTTTGAACTTGGTTTAGTCAGGCATCAATATAATCCTTTGGCATGCCCTACAGGGCACATTTATGGTTGGATCGCTTTGAAACTAGGTATGCTTGTTTGGGGTTACCTCTACATGGGTGCTATTGATTTTCTTTGATTTCCGTCAAAAAATGTTGCTGATGGCAATGGCCTTCTATGAACCTTTGGCACACCCTGCAGTGCGCATTTATGATCAGATCGCTTTGAAACTTGGTGTGCCTGTTTGAGGTGGTCTTTATTTTTGATCAATTTTCTTCCCATTTCTGTCCAAAAATTTTACAGCTGGCAACAACCTTTGAACTTAGTTTAGTCAGACCTCAATATTTCCCTTTGGCCCACCCTACAGGGAACATTTATACTCAGATTGCATTGAAACCTGGTATGCATGTTTGGGGTGACCTCCAGATGGGAGCTATCGATTTTCTTCCATTTCCGTCAAAAAATGTTGACGCTGGCAATGACCTTTGAACTTAGTTTAGTCAGGCATTAGTGTGCTTGTTTGGGGTGACATCTATATGGGAGCTATCGATTTTTTTCTTCCATTTCTGTAGAAAATTGTTGCTGCAGGCAACAACCTTTGAACTTAGTTTAGGCAGGCCTCAATATTTCCCTTTGGCACACCCTACAGGGCACATTTATGATTGCATCACTTTCAAACTTGGTATGTTTCTTTGTGATGATCTCTAGATGGGAGCTATTGATTTTCTAACATTTGCATCAAAAAACATTGGTGTTGGCAACAACATTCAAACTTAATTTAGCCAAGCATCAATATATTCCTCTGGCATGCCCTACAGGTCACATTTATAATCGGATCACTTTGAAACTTGGTATGTGTGTTTGGGGTGACCTCTTGATGTGAGCTATTTTTTTCAGTTCATAAAAAATTATTGCCTTTAGCACCAGCCTTTGAACTTAGTGCATTTGTGCAGCAGCTTATCCCGCAAATGCGATAAATTCAAAGATTGTTGCCAACTTCAACAGTTTTTGATGGAAATGAAAAGAAAATCAATAGCTCCTATCTTTGTCACCCTGAATAAGCATACAAAATTTCAAAACAACTCGATAATGAACGCGCCCTCTGAGGCATGCCAAAGGAAGATGTTAATGCACAAATGCACTAAGTTTGAAGGCCATTGTTTGTGGCAGTGGTATTTATTTTTTTTATTTTTTTATGGAAATTCATAAATATACCCTGCAGAGAGTGCAAAAGCATCAACATTCTTCTTTGACATGGCCTACAGGGCTCTTTTATTGTATGATTGTTTTTGAACTTGGTGTGCTCATTAGGCGAGACCTCTGGATAAAAGCTATTGAATAGCATTCTTTTCTGTGAAAAAAGTGCAATTTACAATAACTTCTGAACTGCATTTGTGTATCAACATTCTTCCTTTAGACAGCCTTGCAGTTTACATTTAAAAATGCATGGATTGCTCTGATGTTGTGCGCACACACAATGATGTTATGTTGAAGTTTCACCAAATAACATTGGAACCAATGATCTTCAATTTTGTCATTTCACTTACAACTCACCAAGTTCAAGTTTGTCAAGTTGAGCTACACTGTCATTGACACTTTCATTTTAAATCTGGGAGCATTTGCCTCCAGTGCCTCCCAGTGGAGCAGGGCAAGTTGATTCAAACAAAACAAAATGCAACCAAGAACAAAACTTTCAGTCAAGTGAGCTAATAAATAACACCTATGTCTGAACAGCTCTTCACAAAATCGCTACTGAAATTTTAATAATTAAAAAAAAAAATTTGTTCCCAAACCCAGCTTCTGCCCTCATTGGAACAAGGTTATTCCAGTAACAATGAAAATATTTAGTTATTCATGAAAACTTTTGTGCAGGTGCCTTCTAGTTATTTCAGGCAGAGGTGGTGCTGGGAGGTGGTCCTCAGGAGCTCCAGTCCTCTTCATCAAGAAGATGTCTTGCCCCTGTCAGGGAAGCTGCCTCCTTTAATGTGGGACTGTTTGTAGCACGCCACAAGCCTCCATGTCTGCAAAATGCTGGCACCACCATTAAATGGTTGCAGCATTATTGTCTACCAGCAAAGCTGGTATTGTTCGTTTATTGATGTTTAAGGTCACTTTCGGTACCTGCAAGCACAACACAAGTCAAGATTATTCATTGTGCTGTAACCTTTAGAGGACTTTCAGGCTTGCAGAGACAACATGCACATCTCCCCTTCCCAGAGTACCACAGAGAAA
Source organism: Pictodentalium vernedei (assembly GCA_031216915.1). Classification (NCBI taxonomy): domain Eukaryota; kingdom Metazoa; phylum Mollusca; class Scaphopoda; order Dentaliida; family Dentaliidae; genus Pictodentalium; species Pictodentalium vernedei. The sequence goes on from CM062288.1 coordinate 123,804,152, forward strand.
AGTTGGTATTTGGTTAAAAGGCTTCCACTGTACATTATTTTTGTTACAGAAAGTGTTTGCTAAAGTGTTGGAAAAGTTATGGAATTTCAAATCAGAAAGTGTGAAACCTGGTATCATTTAGTGGTAGGTTAACTGGTTGAGTAATGGAAGTCCATATTTTTTTTATTGGGGTTTAATAACACTTTTGACAGATAGGGCCACCTTTTGTTGGACAGTTTTGCAGGTGGAAGAAGCTGGAGAGAACCAATGAGCAGTGGCAGGTAACTGTCAAACTCCCCAGTTACCAACTCTGCACAAATGGGGTTAAGTATTGGTTGACAAGTGCACTGCGCCTCAGTATACAGCACAACCGTTGCCAAACATGGGCAATCAGCATTAAGAGCCTTGCTAAAGGACACCATGCAGTTACCCCTGGAGGGAATAGAACCATGGACCTTTCAGTTTGAAGTCCAAATCCATAACCACTGAGCCGCCATGCTCCCAGAAGTCCATATTTGGGCTTATATGGAGTACAAGTACCGTAACCTGAAGGTTCATGGGAGAGCACACTACCACTTAACTGTTTATCAAACACACCAGAGATAATCCCCGTAGCAACACTCTCATTCCACTGGGAAGTGAAGCAGTGCTTGTTTACTGTGTAAACCAGCTCTGTTTTACTGGTAAAATAGGACCCAGTCACCAATGCTTGGGGTGGAAGTCCTTTAAAATGGGCAACATGGGCAGAAATGATTGACTAAACTTGACTTTATCTCCATGTTGCAGTCACGATTAGCCATTGTGCAGAAAACATGTGACCTTAAACACCAATAAATACCTCTCTATGGGAACCCCAGAAAGTGAAGCAGTGCTTGTTTAGTGTAGTAAACAAGGCCTGTTTTATTGGTAAAATAGGATCTGGTATCCAATGAGTGGGTTGGACGTCCTCTAAACTTGGCATCATGGGAATAAACGATTGGCTGGAGGTTGTGATTTCCAAACATGTATGTGTATGGCTACAGGTAGTGCTGCTGCATGTAAAACATGCAAAACAAATCGCTAGCGTTAGAGGCTGCTTTTTACATGCACATGTACAGGCCACTGATTGTAAGTACCTGTATATCCATTTGGACAGCAATGTAATCTTCAGCTCGGTTAATGTTGGGTGTTATTGAGGATAATGACGAATTGCACATTTTGACAATTGGTGAAAATCAAGCCAATAATAAAACTCAATAAAAATATCCAGATTTTGATTTGTCGCATTTTACAAATGATAAATGCCGCCAAATTCGGAGATTTAACAGGGGCATTTATGGCAGTTACAAACACCATTAAAAATACTGGATACACTCATTTGTGAAAATGAAATATTGGTCTCAGACATTCAATGATTGTGCATCTTGCTGGGAAGGCTTGCTTACCCAAACCGTTTAAGGGACATCATTCCAATCTTCAGTAGATCAGTTCCAAAACTTTTCTAGATTTTTAATGAAATAGTTGGCATACTTTACGGTTCATTCCCACTAGACCAATTCCCTGCAGACCAACTTCCACGAGGCCAACTCCCCTCAGACCAACTGGTGTGTTCTACTTTAAAAAATGTATAAATATTTATAAATGTATTTAATGTTATTGATATTCAAGCCTGAAAATAAGCAGTCTGACATTTGCAGAATGAGGTCCCTAGAGGGTGAATTTGATGATGCTTTCCCTTACAGTGGACCAATTTATCCTCTGGGTACCTCTTTCTGTTTAGTTTTGAGACCATTATTCAGATCGAGGTTCACAGAGGGCAAATTTAGTAATGCTACCCTGCTCTGCAGGGTAGCATCACTAAATTCACCCTCTGGGGACCTCATTTTTCAGATGATAGTCTGCTCATTTTCTGGCTTGTCGATATTTTATAGATGTTGGGCAGATTTTTATAAATAATTGTTTTCCTAATTATCCTTAATCGACCCTTAATCAGAAACACTATGTAGTTGGTCTAAGGGGAATTGGTCTAGTGGGAAGACACCTACTTTACACAGAGAACATCCACCTCATGGCTAACATCGACAGAACCTGGTTGAAATTTGGAAACCTGGACCATTATGTTGAGACAATTTCCAATAGACAAAATAGTGGTGAACTTTCAAACAAATGTTGGGGGTTCTTTGATGGGACAGTTCCTGCCATTGTGCTGAAAATATATCAGAAAATGGTCCTTAGCAGTCATAAACATGTCCATTGCCTAAAGTTTCAGACAGTCATTGATGATAATTTATATGGTCCAGAAGAAGGTTGTTGACATGTTGAAATACCGAGAGAAAATGTCTGCTGCCTCAGCTGGAAACATGTATAATGATGAAACGTGATTGATCTGTCTTGTCTCTGTGGAGATCCTGCTTATATGTTGAGACCACATTTTATGTCCCCATTTAAAGGTACATCCTAAAGTGGAAGAGAAAATCTTTTCAACAATATGTCTAATGCTCTGTAGAATGGAGCTTTAAGTCTTGTTTTGGCCATTGACTTTTAATTTACACCTTAATAATTGTGACACTTCATTCCTCAAGGATTTTACCAAACTTAGTATACATTTTACAGTAATATGTGCAGAAAACAAATCATGTTCTGTTCAACTGTTTTTTGCAGCATTATGTCCCTTGATGCATGGCTTAAACATGTGTCATTGTTTTTTCTATTTTTCTCCACAGAAGTTTACCAAATTTGGTGTACACAAGCAGTATTACAGGGAGAAGAGCTTGAAAAATTAGGTTGTATTTTCTGGAGTATGGGCACACAGGGATTCTTCTGCCTTCTTGGGAAAGGGTTCAGTAGCTCAAAACAGTTACATCATGGTAGCTTCAATTGTCAATTTGTTTTTGGAGGAGAAGAAACTTACAAAGAATAAGAAATATTAACTTGAACTGAGAACATTAATATAGAATTTACTACATGTAGATTTGCACTTGTTTATAGGCAAGCCTTGGCTGCCTATATGGGCCAACAAGACTTGCCTGAAAACAACTGACAAGGTTCTTGAAATGTAACCTGCAAGTGTGTCTCAAGACTGTCTGATGCAGCGAGCAACTGTCAGACTCCCCAATGTACTAACTCCACACAAGCAAGGTCAGCACTGACTAAAGACAAGTGCACCATTGATGTGCAGTACCAAGGACGCCGGAGACAGGGTAATCCAAACAAAGTAACAAATTATGGAAAACCTGAATTATTTTTGGCTTTGTGTGATCTCATTTGACATGCTTAATCGTCAGATACCCAATATTGTTTATCAGGCTCCCAATGATGTTCTCGATTTGGATTTTGAAACTTTCTGACCACAACGATGGAGTGTTTCTGCATTCAAATAACACTGAAATGCAAGGAAATTGAATGTTTGGGTCTAATTTATCAAACTTTTCTTGCAGGAGGGTGAACTATGGATGGTTGTCCCGTGGGAGCTTGGACTCTCCAAACCGGCATTTTTTTTAGTCCCCCCCCCCCCCTTGAATTAGGCTCTGGCATCCCTGAGTATGCCTTAGTACACAGTGTCACCATGCCCCATGTGGGCAATCAGGATTAAGTGCCTTGCCCAAGGTCACAACACAGTTACCATACCTGAAAATAAGCAATCTGTCATTTGCAGAATGAGGTCCCCAGAGAGTGGATTTGTTGATGCTATCCCATACAATGGGTAGAATCTCCCAATTTATCCTCTGGGTTCCTCTTTCTGTTCAGGCCTGAGACATTGATTCAGATTGAGATTTACAGAGGGTAAATTTAGTAATGCTACCCTGCTGTGCAGGGTAGCATTACAAAATTCACCCTCTCGGGACTTCATTTTGCAAATGACACTCTGCTTATTTCCAGGCTTGGCGGTTACCACTGGTGGGGATCGAACCATGCACCTTTTGGTTTGAAATCCAAATCCGTAACCACTGAGCCACCGAAGTCTCTGTCTGGTTCTAATTTTGTTTGCGCAGCATGTTTGTCCCACTCAGATGAAAATTGCGATTTGATGTATTTGTATAAAATCAACTTCACAACCATCAGTTTACAAATAAAAAGTCTTTTTAATATATTTTTTTTTTCTATTTCACATAAACAGTAACAGTTAATAATGATGCAGTTTTATTGAATTTTGCTTTTGCTGAGTTTTCATCCACAATTCTTGGAAGTCGTACATTCAGGCTGTATTTTTCAGGCACTATTAAACAGAGATCGTCCTGAAAACAAATATAAAAAAAATGTCAGTCTTTCTGTTTTGTGTATATTCATTAACATTTTAATTACTTGCTGACAAGTGTAGTATTTTGACTCTGTGTGGATAAATATAAAATATAACTCTGAATTTCAAAACCCCAAATTCTGGAATCCAAATCTACAGTACAAAAAGCCATAACTAGATAGACTGTGGTATGTAAAAAGTAAACATGCCTGAAGCTAGGATCTCAAAATTTTTCAACATGACAGGGTGAGAGTTAAAATTTTCTATCAGTGTTCCCGGGTCGTTGACCATCAATACAAACTTGATACCTAACTCAATCGACCTCTTTAAAACAATATTACAGGCCAGAAATGTTTGTTTATTACTACTTCAAAGAATTACAAAAAAAATAGCATTTTCGATCTGTCTATTTTCCATGATCAAATTTACAGAAAACAACTGCTGGGTGTGTTCGATCTGTGATAGGAGTGGTTTAGCATCATTGCTGGTGCATAATGTGGATAAAGACATGTTCTAATTGACCCGCATCTGGCAATTAGAGCACAGTAAAAATGAATTTACCGGAGATCACTGCATGGAGCCGACCAGCTCGCAGCCAACAATGGGTTCAGAATGAACAATGAGGTCAAATTTAACTGATGAATTAATACTCGAAATGTTTTGGTGTGCATGACTTCTCAAATGTCATATACATATAACGAGTGTTTTTTTTTCTTTTAATAATATTTTATTTCTATTATGAGAAAAAGGTTTGGCGAACAGGCTAGGCCTATCCTAACGCCTTACCTATACATGACAGTGCTTTACAATTTTTTCGTGCTGGTGCAGCTGTGCAAAAGTGAGAGTAACACAATCTTACATATAAAGAAATCACCTTAACTAAATAAAAAAGTGAATTAATTAATTAAAAATAAATAAGTAAATAAATAAACATCCACAGTAATACTCTGTTGTATCATAATATGGTGCGAATCTCGAGTGATGAAGGTCCCTTTTGTAGGCAGGATCCTTGAGTGAAATACAGGACTCAGGACTCCTAAATTTCTTCTTTTTTTTTTTTTGTCCAATGTTTGACTATTTAATTCTGGGAGATGATTTCCATATCTCAAAACCTGAAGGGGGAAGGCCTTGAAGAAGGGACACGTAAGGATAAAATAATGGCTAGTGTTATAAATCGAATCTTGAAGTGTACGTTTTTAATATATTCCTGCACTGTTTTAAATACATGCTCATTATGGGAGTGTGATTCATGCGGATCCCTGTAGAGTATAGATTGAAGGTTAACATCATCAGTACCCAAACTATCTAGCATGTATTGACATTCAGCTGAATAAAGAGAACATGCGAGTAAGAAGTATCCCGAGTCCTCGTAACGATACCCACATCACTAATGAATCTGTCAAATTTGTGTCCATTTAGATCACTACACCCCATTCAAAGTTTACAATGGAGTATTTGTTCTCTTGTGTTTCCAACATAATAGTAGCTAAGTACATTGTAATCATTTAGCGCTAGTTTTTTTAAAAATATTTCCACACTCTCAGAATTTCTAGTACTTTCGTCTACTCTATTCCAAAGCTTCACAGTCGATGGCAAAAACGACTTAACAAACCTGTTTGTATTACATTTTATTTCGTGAGGTAGACTGGAGGATCTTAGTGGGTACAGGCTTATATTAGATGTGGTGCAAGGGACAAGTAATCGAATATAATTTGGTACTTCTGTGAACATAATTTTGTACAATGTAATAAGTTTATGCCATTCTTTCATACAAAGGATGTATCAAATATGACAGTATTTTTGAATGAGGGTATTTTTGGAATTATGAAAACTGAAGTGCCACCAAACAGTCAACTTTTTTTCAAATTTGCGAATTTCAGAGATAATGTTGGACTTCGAGTTACCAACAATATTTCCGACTGACAACGAAAATTTCCAATAGACAATGTCATAGGGCAGTGACACCTCCCCCCACCCCCCACCCAGCACTGCCAATAGATTTGGGCCTGGAAGAAAACCATGTTTGAAATCTACAGTGTATATTCATACTAGTTTTCAAGATATGCTCTGGAAACCAGCCCCATTGCAAATCTGTATTTTTAAATCAAAGACTAAAATTAAAGCTGAAAAATCCAAAATATCAAAAAGCACAAATAAAAATGAAAGACACCAGACTTGGAAATCTGTATCAAAATGTTCAAGTCCAAATCTGAACCCCCAAAATTGAAAGAAAAAAACAAATCTCAAAAGCAAGCTTCCAAAAGGCACAACTAAATACCATAAAAAGAAGGGTACCAAGATCGAAGTTTATATCTACATTGGTTTCTGCGATATGTTCTGGAAATGAACCCCTGTGTAAGTAAATCTGTATGCTAAAGTCCAAGTCCACGTTTAACCCTTTACCTAACACGAAAAGCAGACGACACTTGCAAATAAATTTCTTGAATAACTAATTTTTTTTACTTTTTGTGTCAAAACCATAGCTTATGACCCCTCATTGGAACGGGCTCAACAAGCTCGTTCCAATGAGGGGTCAAAAGCTATGGTTTTGTGACAAAAAATGAAAAAAATAATGAAAATTGAATAGTAATTTTTGTGAATAATGCTGGCCGGTTTCGGACATTACGTTGGGTAAAGGGTTAAACTCAGTATCAAACGGTGCAAGTAGAGATGTGATAAAAGAAACATATGAAGCTTGGAATAAAAATCTATGATGGTTTACAAGCAATATTCGAGACAGCCAGATAAGCAAGTGGATGGATGAGCCCCTATGTAAATCTGCATGCCAGCATCTAAGTCCAAATTTAAACTCAATATCAAAAGGTGCATGTAGACATGTGATAAAAAGAAACACACCACGCTTGGAATCTATATCTATATTGGTTTCCAAAATATGTTCCAGAAATTAAATATGGACATCTAGACAAAGAAATGGATGGACAGATGGGCCCACTCATGACTATATCCCCTTGCATTACATGCCAGGATCGATAAACATAACTGCTAGCCCACAAATCATTGATATATCTCATGTCCAATTTTCAATAAATTCAATATTATTTCACAAGCTCCAAGGAACTGAAGTAGTCACCTTGAAAATGTTATCAAATCAAGCCATGGCTTGATTTCTGTCCGCAAATTTGAACTAGAGCACACTGTTACAGTGCCGAAGCTGCCATGCCAATGATGTTTTAAAACTTGTTGGTGACAAAAAAAACTAGTTGGTGACAAAAAAACTTGTTGGTGACAAGTCCATAAATGTGAGAGAAATATCCGAATGACATGTACTATTGAGAGGGTGTAGACATCATGAAGATACACTTGCATACCAAGTATGGTGTCATTCCATCAAGTATTTTTGGAGTTATGGTGTTTTTGAAACTTGTTGGTGACAGACCGACTGACAGACCGACCGACAGACCGACATTGCCACATATAGAGCTGCTCATCACAGCTAAAAACAAAGCAAATTGCAAAATAGTTAACTGAAAACCAGAGAAGTAAATAATCTATTCAATGATTTTCCATTCCATGAATGAATTATAAAAACTGATGGACAGACAGAAAGAGGTGCCACATGTTTTTAATTTTCTGGCGCTGTCTTAGCCTTGTTACAGTTTATTGAAGAGTGTCTATGTACACTCTCCAATAAACTGTATCAAGACAAATCTATAGATATTTATTTAGATATATATTGATGCTTTGGGTCACTTTCAGCACCTATGGCTACATCAATCATAACCACAACAGAAATATGAAGTAAAGTTTAACCAATCATTTATATATATTCTTAAGAGGACATCCACCCCAGGCATTTTTTATGACAGCATCCTGTTTTATTGACAGAAGAGAACTTGTTTACAACAGTAAATAACCACTGCTCCCCTTCCTAGGGTTTCCACAGAGAAACCCAAGTTCTAAAGCCACCAGTTAAATTCTGTAAGGAATTCGACTCTGCTATGGCCTGGGACCAGTCCAGCTCTTAACTGGTTGAGTACTAGAAGCCACTATCAGGGCTCAACAGAAAAGTGCTGAAAGCCACTAAAGTGGCTTTACAATGTTTGTGTTAATCTGTTGTTGGCTCAGCAGTAGAAGAAAAAATATTAAAATAAAATTATTATGTTACAATTTACTAGAGAGTGCCAAATGGCACTCTCCAATAAATTGCAACAAAACAATTATTTATAAGCAATATCTTGCTAAACTAAGTCTCCTTTTGCTTGTAGTGTAATATCTTTGAAAAAAGTTAAAAAATTTATAGTAATTTATATATTTTTTATACTTACCAATAACCCAGACTTAGCTGGTGCTAATCTTATTAATTCAGGGCCAAACACAAATTTTGCACCCCCCCCCCCCCCCCAATCCCCAAAATTTGCATCTAAAACCGAAAAATACATGTCCCATATGGCCCTCCATACTTTTACTCCTCTGCGCATGCGCAGTGTCAAGGAGATCCCGAAATTGGCGCCAAATGTCATTCTTACAACCAGTGCCTGGTAAGCGTTATGTACTCAGTGGGGAGGTATGAGTTCCCAATCCTGGGAGGGCCATCCCCGTCTGGGTCATTGTTAAGTATAAAAAATATATAAATTACTATAAATTTTTTAACATTTTTATACTATACCAATGACCCAGACTTAGCTGAATAGTAAAAAGGTTGGAGGGCCAAGGACATAAAGACAAATCCAATAGGCTCAATTACATATAACAGAATTATCCCCTAAAGGAGAAAAGGAGAGATAGGCTTTACATGTATCTTTCTTATTTATATTAAAGAAGAAAGACACAATACTATTCTGTAATTGAGCACCATAACATCAATGATCCCTATTAACATCCAGTATAACCCGTTATACTAATTATTTTTAAAGCAAGCCAATAAATAAAGGAAGTCCAGAGAAATGAGACTCTTTATACTCATTAAAAGTGTCCGAGGATTGTATATTAACGCCCTTTTGACACGTGACATATACAAATGCTTCACACCGAGCTACACTTTAAAAAATATTACATGTATGAGTAAACATTAGCTTTACACTTTAAAACCATCCCGGTACCGACTCTGAATTACTGACTCCAGGGGAGGTATTCCCTTGCTTTTCACTATAAAGCAGGTGACCTAAGGAAACACCACCCCCACCCCCTTCCCCTGGGTCAAATACCCCAGAGCAAAGAGGGCAGCAGGACACAGTCACTGCTGGAACAGAGAGCCTACATAACTATAGCTGCAACTGTTTAGTGGACGATATTCTGAGCAACTGATAACGGACCTAAACAATGGAGGTCTCCAGAAATGGACTCAATATTTCTGAGATAAAAATTCATTAATGTGGAAGGCTGAGACCAATATGCAGCCTTCATTAAATCAGTAATAGCAACACTATTTGAATAGGCCCAAGATGTTGACAGTGCTCTTACTTCATGAGCTGAAATCTTAATCACAGACTGCTGAGTAGAAGATAATTTTCCATAAGCAGTACGGATAGTTAATTGAATCCATCTAGCAATAGAATGGACCATAATGTCCTTTCTATTAGACATAAAAGATAGAAAGAAACACTTACATCCTTTTCTAATAAACTCAGACCTACGTTTGTAAATACGTATTGCTCTAACAGGACAGAGTAAAGGCCTACGCCTGTCTGAAGACAGAAGGGCCTTAATAACAATAGGTTCCGGATACTTATAAGGAGCCTGATTCTTAGCCAAAAATCCAACATTGGTAGTAAAGGTAATAGTATTACCGACACTACGATAGTGAGAATCATCCACAGATAGTGCATGAAGCTCACTAACTCTTCTAGCAGAAGAGAAGGCCAAGAGAAAAGCTGTCTTATAATATGAGAATTTGAAGTCCACTGTGTCAAGAGGCTCAAAAGGCACTTCTTTTAGCTTAAGAAGAACTCAAGCAAAATTCCACTTAGGAATTAATCTAAGGGTTCTAGGTCTATTTATCGAAAAGTTTCTAACTAATTTAGATAAAGAGACATTAGATCCAATCATTAAGCCATCATGATGTGCATAGGTATCAGATAGCATAGACCTATAACCCTTAATGGTGACAGGCTGCAGTTTGATCTCATCAAACAAGTAGACTAGAAAATTTGCAACGTCTGGAATGGAAGGATCATAAATATCTACTGAATGACCCCCACACCAATGACGAAAGACCTTCCACTTAGCTGCATAATTTAGCGAAGAGGAGGTCCTCCTACAGTTAGAAATCGCGTCCACTGCTCATCCTGTAAAATGCTTCCCGTGCAAGAAGGACCGCACAACAGAAATACGTGAAGGTTGAGACCTTGCGGGTTGTGATGGAGGATGCACGATTTCCCCTGCGACAGAAGATCCTCCCGTGGAGGAAACTTCCGTGGCATGTCCCACAATAGACACCTGAGTAGATTTATCCACGGCCTCTGTGGAGACAGAGATGCTACCAACAGAATCTTGCATTGCGATTCTTTTATCTTGAGCAATATCTGTTGAATCAACGGCGTTGGAGGATACGCATATCCTATTATTCCATCCCACGAGATCGATAGAGCGTCTATTGCAAACGCTCGAGGATCCGGACATGGAGACACATATGTCTGCAAATGATTGTTGAGATGTATCGCAAATAAGTCTATCATTGGCCGCTCCCATTGGTAGCAAATCTGATCGAATATCTGCTTGTTGAGAGTCCATTCTGATGGCAACAGGCGACCCTTCCGTGAAAGGGAGTCTGCTAAAACGTTCAGACGACCCGGAATATGACGGACTGATAGGAAAATCTGATGTTCTAGTACAAACAGAAGGATTCTTTCCATTAGACTGAACAACGGAATGGAATGAGTGCCTCCTTGATTCCGAATATACGCTACTACCGTCGTATTATCAGATAGAATTTGCATGTGTGCATTCTGAATAACGTCTATCCAATGACGTAGCGCAAGCCAAATTGACATCATTTCTTTGATGTTTATGTGCTTGCTCAAAAACTGCGGATCCCAAAGATCCTGGCACTTCAAATCCAATGGGCTCAGTGTCGCGCCCCAACCTGTTTGACTGGCATCCATCATAATCGTAAAACTCGGATCCGGCAATTGCAGTGGAACTCCCTGAGTTAACCACTGAATATCTGCCCAAGTCTGAATCCCTTGTTTCACTTGTTTTGACAAGAGGATGTCCGTATCGAGCGAATGAATCTTCGCCCTCCAATTCTGAGTAAGAAAGATTTGGAGAGGATGAGTGCGTAGCTGCCCCATTGGAATGAGATCCGCGGCGGCTCAGCACAGACCTATCAGTCTCATGAATTCTCTCGCTGTAACCTTGTCTGAGTGAAGACAATAGCGAGCGTAACAACTGACTAACTTCGCTCTGGTTAAGGGCAGACGAACGAGATTGTTGTGCGTCTTGAAGCTCATCCCCAGGTGGGTGAATGACGGCACCAGATCCAACCTCTCTTCATTTACTATGAAACCGAGACGTCGGAGCAATAGAAGCAGATTCTGCATATCGTTCTGAAGTGTTAACTCGTTGCCGTACCTCTGAAGAATATCGTCCAGGTAGGCCGACGTTACTGCAGACGAATGAGCTCGGAAATGCATCATTACCGAGTTCATTACTCGAGTGAAAGCCCAGGGCACTAGATTCAGACCGAAGCACATCGCTCGGAACTGATATACGACTCCCAGGACAGCGAAGCGCAGATACTTTCTGAATGCCAGATGTACCATGACGTGAAAGTATGCATCCTTGAGATCTATGCTCGCAGCATAGTCGTTCACTCGAATGCTCGCTCTGAACGATCGTATGGTCTCCATATAGAATTTTGGAGCCACGATTAGCTTGTTTATCCAGCTCAAATCTATCACTGGATGGAACGAGCCACCTGGTTTCGGAACCAGAAAGAGATGGCTGTAGAAACCTGGAAATTCCTGGTTTTCTACGACCTCTATCGCGTTCTTCATTAAAAGAGACTGCACTTCTGATAGAAACGCGGCTCTTTCTGTAAATTTGACGGAAGCTGAGTCCATCTTGGACTTTGGGTTAATGGAGGTTTTCCTCTGAAGGACAGTTTCAGACCTTCCGATATAACCCCTCGAACCCAAGGGTCCTCAGTAATTAATTCCCAATTGTTTGAGAAACTTGACAGTCTTCCGCCCACTGGAACGCGACAGAGGTTTAAACCATCACCTCTTGGATCTGCGAGGCTTGCGGTAGGAGAAACCACATCCTCCCTGGCCTGCACCTCACCCCGTCAGTTGTTTCGGCCAGCATTATGGCCCCTATTTGAGTCGCTACCTTGACGGTCTCTTGAGTACAACCTAGAGGACGCGTATGAACCTCTATAGGAACTTCCCCTGGACGTACTCGTCCCAGAAGTGCCTGGCCTACTCTTCTCTGCTGGTTCCGGCTTTTTGGAAGCGGACTTAAATAACAGAGAGTCTGAAGCTTTCTTAGTTAACTGATCATATATTGCAGAAAGCTTGCCGTCGAAGAGAAGCTCTCCGGAGACCGGAGCGACTCTGAGAGAGTTTTTCACCCTACTGTCCACGCGCGTGGACGTTGCTAGGGCCCCATCACGTCTAGCTAACTCCAGATTTGTCACTGAAAGGGCGGAGTTATACGTGGAGAATGCAATAGCCCTGGACAGAACTCTTAAGGACATTTGTACATCTTGGAATTCTTGTCCCTCAAGGCGTAATGATAACGCTCTGGTAAGGTGATCTGCTTATGAGAGTGCGTCTAAATTGGCTCTACTAGACGTTATTGTCGTTTCCAAAATCGACGAAGGAACAGACATAGACGACGGCATGGATAATTCAAGGTCTTCAGCCTGGTCGTCTAGACGCAGAGGAAGTCTCTGGATGCCCTGCCGTTTCAAATTTATTCCTTGGGTTAATGAAAGGCAGAAGAAGAGCGGATGCAGGTAGGAAGGCTGACCTGCCCGTTTTGTTATAAAGTTTAAATATAGCGTCATTCAATAATTCAAATGTCCGTGAGACATTTCTGGACTGTGACAGAAATTCGGGACGATGTCCCTAAACCAATTCAAAAAATCGGTGTCCAGTGGAGCTATAAGCCTCCTATCCGGCTGCGCAGCATTTTGGTCCGTTGGAACAACATCTGGAAGGTAATGCCGGATGAACTCCACGGCAATTTTGTGTTGTTCCGAAAGGGAAAAATCCAATTCCTCGGAATCCCTTTCGCCATCCTGTCGGACCTCTTGCAAATCTTGGTCGTCCGCAACTGATCTATCGGCGGAACGCACCGACCCAGCATCATCTGATAATTCATGTTCCGACAGAGGCTCTGCCGGCTGCTGGGATACTGCGATTATGTGCTATCTGTGCTAGCACGCCCATCACAGAGACCTGTAGGAGCTGCGGTCTTACGGGATTTAGCCGCATGAAGCTCCCTGGACGTTGCATCTTGCATACCTCTTTTATGCGAACGTCCGGATGTTGAAGGTCTCGTATCCCTGGCTACCGGATGGCGTGACCTGGTCACCGTGGAATCCCTGGTTGGCGATGCTGACTGGATGTCACTGGTCACGTAGCCAAGGTGCAGTCGTGTGTGCCGTGAGGATGAGGAAGCCGTATATGCAGTCTCTCCAGACTGCCTATATACCGGAGCGTCCCGAGCGGTGGACGTATGCTCCGTCTGAGGAATGTTATGTACTACAACATTTGGGCCCAGATGTTGTTGTACGAGAGAGGGGCCTCTCTCGCTCGCAGCCTGGATAGACCTGGATGAGCTAGGAACCGGACTATCAGGCTTCCTCCGTACTATCTTCTGTTCTGTCGTCACTGGGCATGCACATGGTAAGTTTATAGTGCTCGCAACACCCAAATCTCCTTCCTGGACCGCAATGGACGAACCCAGGTGCTGAGCCATTCGGGGAATGGTCGCGAGGGGGTGAGCTAGTGGACGTCAAACCCTTCGATCGAACTAACGAACTTCTGGGTAATTAACGTATCTGCATGAGCACTTTTGCCGCTAGCTCTTCATTTGATTGTGACGATGGAGGCACACTTCTGGACGACATCACAGAAACATCACCCTGTTCTTGTTCCTCTGAAAAAGAGAGTGACCTTGCGGAGAGAGGACCGGCATTGCCCTCTCCCCGCCAACAACATACCAGGACACACATCTCCAACGTTTGTCATCCCAATTGATACACACTGAACAAGTGTTAGTGTGAGTACATTGACTACAATTAATACAGAAATCATGAGAATCAGAGGAAGATTTCCTCCCATTACAATTTGAACAATAATCTTTCATTGTGTAAAAAGTAAACAGTCATAGTACTCGCACTAAACCTTGATAATAAAGATACATAATCAATTAATCCATTATAATCATTACAAAAAAATGATTCAAAAAGAAAAAAAATTTAAAAAAAAAAAAAAATTTTCAGAAGAGACCAAGTTCCCAATGGGAACCGTGAGCCCAAATGGATCCCAAAAAAGCCTAAGTGTGGACAAAAATTTTAAATCATTTTGAAACATTAATGTAACACTAACAGACAATATTAATGTATCTTGCTATGATGTAAATTAAGCAAAAGACAAGTAATCACTATCAGAAGTAACAGTTGTCAAGCTAAACAAAAAGTGTAAACAAACTGGAAACATTACTCCAGGCACTAATAAACATGGCCCGAAATCAGTTACCAATTTAAACACTATCTGATGCAAAACAGAGGCTTCCAGAGAAGAAACTGTAGAACATCAGATGGTAGATGCAGACCAAAACGCCTAATCACCCAGGGGTGAGGACGTAAACATGGGGAAAAAACAGAAAAATATTCTGTTACCAAGCCAATACTCCCAAGAAATTTTAGTAATACACATTACAAAAAATAAGCCAAAAGCATGGGTGAATAGCTAGGGGGGAATAAAGGAAAGGGAGAGAGGAAACACTGATCAAACAAAGGAACATTCATAGCAAGAATGACAACATCAGGGCCATGCCTCGAAAATAGGCAACATGTAATAATTTCATAAAATAATTATAAGTTACAGCTCTGAACATTTTCTTGCACTATTTTTCCTCTCCTCCTTTTGTATCCTTCTTATATCCACCATTTCGCGCATGATTATGTGTCTGGCATCATTTAAACTAAGATTTAGAAGCACAAATAACAGTGAGGTGTAACTGTTTTGAGGGCCAAACAAAGAATGACATTTGCGCCAATTTTGGGATCTCCTTGACACTATGCATGCGCAGAGGAGTAAAAGTATGGAAGACCATATAGGACATGTATTTTTCGGTTTTAGATGCAAATTTTGGGGATTGGGGGGGCAAAATTTGTGTTTGGCCCTGAATTAATAAGATTAGCAACAGCTAAGTCTGGGTCATTGGTATAGTATAAAAATATACTTGCGTTACAAATGCACATTGAAAAGTAATTTAGTACTCTACTAGTTAAATAGTGTATTGCCTAAGTTTATCTTCATTCATTTGGAATATTTCAGTTGGTTGGAAAAGTGAACCAAGAGTTCACTTTTCTGACCAAACTGCAATAATTCCAGACAACCGAATCTATAAAAAATACCATAAACATTCACTTTTTTAAATCAATGCAAGAAATGCTTCTTAATCAAGGCCTGATGTGAACGAATCTTTAATGACTTTATCAAGACTGTTAGACAGGGTCAGTTACAAAATAATTATGAATGAAGACTCATCACAGCTCCAGTTTTATGTTTATGCCATGCTGTTCCACAAATTGTGTTACAATTCTGATGTTTTCAAGGCAAATTAAATATCTATAATTGGAGCATGAAAGAATATCTGTACAAGTTTGTGAGTAAAGGAACATTACATTAAATCAATGGTAGTTTATGTGCAAACTATCCGAAAAGTTAGTAAAGGGCCTATAACAGCATCAGATTCCCTACAGAATTTGACTGTTGACCAAGAGCTTCAGGGAATTTATACAGATGGAATAATTTTACTTCCAAGAGTATGAGCACATCCACAAAAATAAAACCCTTCAATGCTGAATGGAGCCCAGATATTGGTTTCCACAGGGTTCCTGCAGGCAAGGACTGATAAAATTCAAGGTAATTCAAGGCTGCTTCTCAATATATATTCGGGCATTTTTCAAGGCCCTTCAATAGTGAAATTCAAAGATTTTCAAGGCCCTGCCTTCACTAGTCTTAACTATGACCTCTGGTCATTGCCCCTAACCAGCCCTTGAAATTGGCGACGGCAAATGGCAAAGCCGTCGCAAAATGCCGTCGTTGTACGGTTTTGCGACGGCACACAATTGCCATCGTACTCGTAGTGACAGACCTGTGTAAAATCTGAGGGCTGAACGCTAATGAGTGAAGCAAGTCGTGTGTTGCGTTGATTCATCCGACAAAAATGCTTCCCCGACTTTGCATATTATGTTTTGTGTTGACAGTCACTTACCTCGGTTTGGAGAAAAATATACCTTGAATAAAAAAAAATAAGCAGCTAATGTCAGTGTATGTATTTAGCGTGAATTGTGAATGAACAGGGTGACCAAGATAAGAAAGTGCGACGTTGGTATAAGGTAATGTCGCGAAAATGTTTTTTTCAGCTCTGAGCTGCAACTGTGCACATGTCCGCATTGTGTTTCTGACACAATGCCAAATTTACCCAATTTAATAAATAATAATATTCCAATAACTGGTTAGGTTATATGAAAACGAGTCATAAATTGAATAGTGATACAGTTCCGTCTCACCCGTTTCGCGTCTTGATGAAATATATATGTATGTGTGCGTCAACAAAAGAGGTTGACCTGCTGCACATTGCGTTGAGCACGACGTGAAGTATGGAAGCCAACGCTGGACACCAGATTCAGCATTAATGACGCCCCATTTTATCAACTGGAACAGTTAGGCCTAAATTATGTATTTCTTTTCAGCTTAAGTTTGGATAGCAACCAAGTACAGGTAAGGCTAAAAGACCTAACATGGCCTGCAGTTTCCCATCACATGTGTAAATCTCGCTCACTCAGGCTCACTGTTGATCTGGCTGCAGGGGCGCCAGGTCAGAGGAAGCTGCTGCCCCCCCCCCCCCCCCCCCCATTCAGCCGATGGGGGCGAGAGGGTAAAAGGATTGCCCTTTTTCAAATTATGGAAAAATGGGTTATTTGCTAGGCTGAAAAAATATGAAATGCCTTTTCGATAGGTCTGCCCCCCCCCCCCCCCTCAAGTGCTCCCGGTGCGCTTTCAAATGCGTTGTGTGGTTACGCAGGGACATTGTCATTCACATCCGAAATTTTGGGGTATTTCTATTAACTACACAAGACTGCCTTCAATTTTAAGGCAATATTAGTAAGGTTGGAAATTATGAATGGTCTTAGATTCATTCAGATTCTGGAAACTTTAATTTTTCAAATGCTGCAGTGGGTATAGTATACCCCCCCCCCCCCCCCCCCTCCCGAGCAGGTATCACGCTCTCATTGTCACGAATACCTTTCCTACCTGGGCTGCATCTCTTGAGACGTGTCTTCAGGAGATTTCAATTCTTGCCAATGCAACATCAAATGAAGAGAATCAACCTTGCTTCTCACCAAGCATACTGAATATATACTCCCACCCCACCCCACCCCCCCCTCCCACCCAGACAAAATGTATGTAGGGCCTTCATCCAACTTGTAACTGGTTGACCATTTTACTGACACTGAACACAGAAAGGTCACACGGTGCAGTTAAAAATGAGCTCCCACATTTTTGTTTATCATATCTGCACCCATCACGACCAGCGGTATGCACGTGATGTGCTGTCCCAGTTCGTAGTTTCGCGAAGCGCGTGGGTTTGAACTCCCGGGTCAAGTCAGTTGGGTTGTGTTTACAAAAAAAACAAAATGCCGGGGGTGAAGAAAAAAACAGTTGAATCGTGGGGACTTGGTGTTGGATATGAGACGGAGGATGATGATGAAACCGTTAAATCAATTTATTGCACAGTATGCAGGGAGGTGTATGGATCGACCAAGGGACAGTCCATTTTTAACCCACACCACAAAGGACGGGTTTTAGAAAAAAACGACAGATGGGTCACCGGGACGAATACCATCAAAAAGTGCAATGTCATTACGCATATTCAATCCAATGGCCACAACACTGCATTGATGAGAAAACGTTCGGACAGTGTGGCTTGTGCATCTGGTGATGCCACGAACAGTACATTTATGACAGATTCGCAAACTGGGTCCGTTAATACCAGCAGTTCAATGCAGACTGGTCAGCTAACAATAAAGGAATCCATTCAGAAGCTCAATAAATATCAGTACAGACAATTGGTTATGAAATTTCAAATAGCCCATTTCGTTGCTGTCAATAACAAACCCTATAAAGATTACGAGAGGATTGCGAAATTTGAAAGAGACTATCACAATGTTGATTTGGGGATGGGTCACCTCACTGATAAACCAGGAAAAGATATGGTGTCCACACTTGCCCAGTGCATCCGTGAACAAGAGGTTACTGCTCCTTTAAATAACGGACCCTGTCGCTACTACTCCATCCTTTATGATGGGTCCTCCAGTGCAAAAACATCAGATGAGAAAGAATTATATGTTATTAAGATGTGCAAAAATGGGTCCCCCTGTTTCTACACAGTTGCTTTAGAGGAACCAGAAGACACTAATGCCAAGGGGCTCAAAGTAGCATATGATCATTGTATTTCTAAGCTTAATTTTACATTCAACCCAAGTGACCGACAAGTTGGTGTTGGTAGCGATGGCGCTGCTGTTAACCATTCCCTCTTCAAGCTAATAAAGGAAGAGACAGGTACAACGCATCTTGTCATGGGCTGGTGTGCCAATCATAGAAGTGAACTCGCCATAAAAGACAGCTTCAAGCATTCACAAATTAATTCATCTTGCGACGAAGACCTTGAAAACTGTCACAAAATGTTTAAGAGGGCAAATCTCCGCTGGCGGCTCATGAAACGCCAAGCATCATATGTGGGAAAGGTGTTATACAAGTATAAACATATGGGCGGTACACGTTGGGTTTCATTCCAAGTAGATGCAGCAGATACTTACCTCAAAAACCTGCCGATATTCCTCGGCTTTTGCCACCAGCAGATTTCAAGTCCCTATAACAATACAATGAAAGAATTTATATCAAGACTAACCGGATATCTCAAAAATGCAATGAGACTCGATCGACTTCTTTTTATCGTGGCGCGGAAAGATGTCTTGGCATATCTAGCTCCGTTCTCTCAGTCTTTGGAAAAAAGGGGACTTCTCATGCCCGAAGCAATAACTGTAA
Source organism: Pictodentalium vernedei (assembly GCA_031216915.1). Lineage (NCBI taxonomy): Eukaryota > Metazoa > Mollusca > Scaphopoda > Dentaliida > Dentaliidae > Pictodentalium > Pictodentalium vernedei. The sequence continues at coordinate 123,823,598 of CM062288.1, forward strand.
TAAAATCCTCAATTTCAACTCTCGTGTCCCTCAAAGAACGTGTCTCGGAGAAAAAATCGGCTGTATTATACGATCAAGATTATTTCCCCACTTTATCTAAGCTGTGTTGGCCCTTCATTGAAGAAGACAGTGGTGAGAAATATGTTTCACGGGCGACGCGGGGTTCGGGAAAATCCTTACTTGAAAATCAGGCAATTCTTTCTGAATTAACTGACAAAACTGTTACTTTCCATGGCTATTCCATGTCCATGTCATTGGATAATGCACTGTTGAAAGTGTCGGCCGAGATTGAGATTATTTTAGAAAAGCTAATTGTCAATTTGAGAGCGAGGTTCAGTGAAATGAGTGACAATACCCTATATATGAATGTTGCCACCCTGCTTGACACAAAGACCTACACATACAAACAAGCACATGATCTGGAACCGTCAATGCAAAACATTGCAAAACACTTCCACTCTCTTCTTACCAACAATGGTTGTGATTTATCTCGCCTCAAAATCGAATTGATTACGGCGCATTCTCATGTGTCGACCTTCTATAAAACAGAGTGCCCCAGCAAGGCTTGGCCACAGATATTTCTTTCCACAGATTCATTAAATATAAAAAATTTCATGCACATTATTGAACTGTGTATTGTACTTCCAATTTCTAGTGCGGAGGCGGAACGCGTGTTTAGCTCATTAGCAAAAATAGTCGGAAAAGAGCGCCAATCTCTCAGCCATTCGTCGATAGAGGAGCTTTTAATTGTGAGAGGCCGTGGAATTTCGCCCAGTGACCACGCACTGTATAAAATGGCCGTAGATAAGTACCTTTCGGTTGGGCCCGATGGGAGAAAAAAGGCACGCAGAGTAGAAGGCTATACCATGAAACGAAAATGCCGGTCAAAACCACAAAATCAGAATAAACGTAACTGTCTCTTCCTAAATGCCAGTTCTACTGACTCTGAGAAAAATGATGGGGACAAGACTACCCTAGGGGACCAAGATATGTCAGAGGGATCTTCTGATTCAGACTTCACCATTGATGATATAGACCTTGATGAAATCTTGTCATCTGACATGTCCTCCAGTTCGGGGTCAGATTCTGGCGAACATGATTGAACTGAAAGGAACCATGCCCTAAACTCATTTAACTGCGTGTTGTAATTTTCCTGCATTAAAATTTGCATTGTGTTAACAGTAACTTGCCGTATCTGTATCCACAGTCTGCGTTTAAAAATATCCAATTATAACAGGGTGAATCTGGTCACGGGTGATCATGAGAGCAAATTCTGATCTGCGAAAAGAGGAACTTTGATTTGAATTTTGTCTTCCCAGCATATTAATGACAGTTAAAGCGTTAAAAATATTTTCTCCATTTGGGGGGTGGGGGTGGGGGTGGGGGTGGTAGAAAGATTCACATCTGAAATAATAGTAAAATCTAGTAAAAATCCCCCCCCCCCCCCCCCCCCCCCCCCCCCCCCCGCAAAGCGAGCTGGTGCTGCCGTGGTGGGTACTGTAGATATTACAATTATTTCAAATGTGAATCTCTTTCCAGCACCCCATGTTCCCACCTGGCTGCTGAACGTAACATTTCCAGATGCAGATGTGCCATAGTACGCTTGTTGTACACTCCACTGATATATGTTTTGTAAAGCTATACCAAGCTAAAGATGCATTCGAGCTCACATAGATGTAGGATCGTGTGGGCACTAGCCGGGGGGGGTGGGGGTGGGGGGTGGGGTGGGGGGGGTGTGATTTGCATTGCATTCACAGATGCCGCATGCAGTACAGATGCCCCTTATGCCCTAAACGCAATCACCTACCCACGTACCCCACCCCCCCCCCCCCCCCCACACACACACACACACTTAAAAAAGGAGGCTGCTGTACATTGGATATCTGCAAAGGAGAATACTTTTCAAGGTATTCACATGAACCCTTTTCTCAGAATCAGTGATGGAACAGCTGACTATGCATCTTTACTCAGTTTGGTTACCACATAAAATTATTTTTTACCCTGTCATCATGACAGGGTCAAAATAATTCCATGTGGTAACCAAACTGAGTAAAGATGCATTCCGACTCAAATGGATGATTCATCCCTGTCGCTAGAAATTTGCCACGACAGTTAGCAATGCTGTGGAAAGAGTTGTAGCTGAATGTCATGACTTTTTCCACCGCATTGCCGATTGACGTATAATTCAACTTCAAGGGCTGTAATGGGTGTCCGTGTCTGCCCGGTTGGGGGGGGGGGGTGTGCATTTACAGATTCCACATGTATTACAGCTGCCCTTGTACCCAACCCCACCCCCCCCCCCCAAAAAAAGGCTGACGCTGTAGTATCCGCAAATGCAAAGCAAATGAAAATAGTTTTCAAGGTATCCACGTGAATCTCTCCTCTGAATCAGTGATGAAATAACACAGCAAATTGGCAATGCTGTGGAAAGAGTTATGGCAGACAGGCAGACTGATTGCCGCAGATATCGAAGGCTGCAATGGGTGTCGGTCTGATTGGGGAGGGGGGGGGGGGGGGGGGCAATTTGTACTGCATTTCCAGATGCTGCATGTTCTGCAGCTGCCCTTATACCCCAACATAACCACCTCCTCACCCCCCAAACCCTCACGAAAACTGAAAAGAGGCTGATGCTGTAATGCATTTGGTATCCACAAAAACAATGCAAATGAAAATAATTTGCGAGGTATTCACACGAAAATTTTCTCTGAAGCTGTGTGTGATGGAATGACAGGGTTTACCGTGGAAACAAATTGAGTGATGACGGTGACCACATGAAATTATTTTGACCGGGTCAAAATAATTTCATGTGGTCACTGCCATCACTTAACTTGTTTCCACAGGTAGGGGTACTGTAATTTTGATAAATATACACGGGTGGTGTGCTTTGCTTGCAGGGCGTCGTGTGTGTGTGTGTGGGGGGGGGGGGGGGGGGTAGTAGGATGGGAGTGTAAAGCTTGCCTAACGTAACAAAGTAACGATGCAGCATCCTGACTCACATGTATGAATGTAGGACCGATTCTGTGAGTAAACCGTCAAAGGTGGAAATTTTGTGTGTGTGTGTGGGAGGGGGGGGGGGGGAGATCTTGCCCAAAAAAATGATTTTGCGGATATCATCGAGACGCGTAACGCTAGTTTGAGTGTGGTCAGATTGTGCTGAACCTCCAGCCACCACGTACTTGAACACTGGCACACACTAGTGGAGTCCGAAAGAGCCTCCCTGAGAAGATATAGAAAAATGTAATGGCCTGAGACCGATTCTAGAGCGTCTGAGCCCCAGCTGCCTTTCCGACCTTGTAATTGAGAAGGAAATTGGTCACTTTTTGGAAGGCTTTAAGTTGCAAAGAGAGCAAGCCAAATTTGCCCGAAAAAAAAAATTGCCCCAAAAAATATATTTTTTTCCAGACTGGGAGAGAGGGCTTCAGCCCCCCCCCCCCCCTCCCCCCGGCCCATCAATACGCCTATGACTACCCCCACTCATCCTCCCAAACACTGATAGACATTCAAAAAGATCTTAATGCAGCATTCATTCCAAATGAGATAAAACTGATGAAAGGGAAGTAACCTCAGTTTTTTTTAAAGGGAATTCCCCTTTTCGGAACACGTGTGTTGATTGTGTATGCAATTTTATTGCCTGGCTGAAGTAACTGTCAGCTAAAACGTTAAAAATATGCAACCATGGAATACTATTGTGGAAAATATTACAGAAGATGTTGAAAAACATTAAAATGTAATTGTCAGAGAGAAATATAATTAATTATGTGTGGTTTCGAACTTTCGATTGTCCGCTCCGTTGAGCACCTCATCGTCACCCTCCAAGTTCCTCATCCCAGCCTGAGGCACGTCTTCAGTCACTGAGGAAAAAATCAAC
>CM062288.1:123827565-123994759 GCA_031216915.1 Pictodentalium vernedei
ACATTTTTTTTTGGAACTAGTTTCCAAATTAATTTTAATTTCTGAATCACTGGAATGAAAATTCTCTGATGTAGATGTCCTGTCAGATACTGCAATATTAGACAGCTGATTGAGTAAAGAGTCAGTAGTGGACACTTTTTCCCCGAAGAATTTATGTAAACGTGACATGTCATCCAAAGATGTTTCACCACTACCATTCTTTTTCATCAAACTGTTTTGCATCAATTTAATATCTCCTTTGTGCAACTCTTTTTCAAGAATTTCACAGTTTCGTGAAAGCTTCACTTTACTTTGAGTGTGAATAAAATCTATTGCTAGATTAACGAGTGTTTCTCTATCTGTAAGAAGCTGTGTGTTCTTTCCATATTTCTGTAGAATATCTGGATTTAGCGCAACTGTTACCAGGCAGAAAGCACCTGTGCAGAGAAGAAAAACAATACAGTGGAGCCAATGTGCATAGCCAGGCTAAATGAAGGGTGGGGGAGATGGGTCACAAAATATCTTTCTGCTGCCATTGGCAACAGAAAAATATATTGTCTCCTCTCCCACCCACTTTATTTCATGCTGTGCTGGGTTAACTCCTTGCATGATACTGGCAGATATTCCAGCCCAGGACAGGATTTCTCTTGCCATTAAATTAAGTATAATTTTGGCACATTTAACTCAGATTTTTAAAAAAATAAATTAAATTTCACATTTAAAAAAAAAAATCTCACAATTTTTAAATAAAACCAGTCAGTTCTAATGATAGCCATATTTGTATGGTTTTATTGAGAGATTTGTAAGATATTTTAGGCTTTAGTGGACTTATTTTGAACAATTTCCTGGCCATTTTTGGCCGCTATGTTACGTAAAGGGTTAACACATTTAATCAAATTTTACTCCTCTAAACTGAATGGATTTTTGATGAGTTCTTGAGTTAAATTTATATGAATTTTTCATCAAATCTAGTCAAGGCTGCTACAAAGCAGCCATGACTAGATTGGATGAAAAATATCTTTAAAACACTCAGCAGGTTAAGAGTGTGTATTCCCCCCCCTCCCCCCCCCCCCCCCCCCCCCCGGGAGGTCCAAGATCATATTAATATTAAGTTTTCGTGCCAATATTAGAGTACCCAAAGTACTTTTTGAAAGCTTCAGTATCCAGAAAATGAAAGAATAACTACAGTAAAATAACCCAAGAACGATCAGAGTGAGATCCTGAAAATTGAAATTTTGTAATAATTTCTGTATTTATCATACCTACCACAGGCCCAGACATTGCTAAATCTCTATTCGACAGAATTCAGGACAAACACTTGTTCAGTTTTGAATTCCACACATAGCATCTGCACATATGCAGAGTAAAGGAAGTGTCCTCCATTCCTAGGAGCCAATGGTTCTCGTCAGATCACCGAAGTTAAGCAATGTCGAGCCTGGTTAATCAAAAGATGGGTGACCGTCTGAGCGATCAATTCGGACTCCCACGTTGTGTCCTTGGACAAGGCCCCGATTATCCACATGGGGGCACGATGACGCCGTGTACTAAGGCAAACTGCACGCTGATGGTACGCATGTCTTCAACCAATCTAACCCTGCCTGTGCTGCATTGCGGAGTTATGATGTTGGGGAGTTGGCAGCTGCTTGTCGATGCTCGGTGGTTCTCTCTGGGTACTCCGGCTTCCTTCACCCATAAAACTGTCACGGTCATGATTAGCCATTGTGCATAAGTATATGACCTTAAAACACCAATAAATAAATAAATAAATTCCTGCCAATAGCCATTCTTTTGTGATACCGGCTAAGTGTAAATAGTTCTATGTGGTAGAGATGTGCAGTACTGGAATTTCGAGTTTGGTATCGTTTTTTGTATTTTTAAGGGGGTATACCTCGGTATCGGTTCGGTATTTGATATCTGACTTGACTTGACAGAGATTTGCTAATAGTACCAAAGGGGAATTCACATCAGAAAAATACAGAAAAGTTGTCCTTGTATCATTCTACCACACCTCCACAAATACCACTGCCAATAAGCTCAACAGTGGCCTTCTTTTACAAGCACAAATCATATCTACAGTAATTTTGTGACTTCTTCTAAACACACCTTAACCTTTAAAGGTCTATTTGAAGCATTTGCAATCTCAGATCATGTGCCCTGACCATGCCATTTTCAGGCAGTCCGGCCAACAATAAATAAATCATCTGGGCAGTGATTTCTAGTCTAGCCAAGAGTTAGCTAGAAATCACTGTTAACCCTTTACCTAACATGAAAAGCAGACGACACTTGCAAAAATAATTCTTAAAGAACTAATTTTTTTCATTTTTTGTCTCAAAAACATAGGTTATGACCCCTCGTTGGAACGAGCTCGACGAGCTCGTTCCAACGAGGGGTCATAACCTATGTTTTTGAGACAAAAAATGAAAAAAATAATGAAAATTAATTGGCGATTTTTGAGAATAGCGCTGGCCGGTTTTGGCCGTTACGTTGGGTAAAGGGTTAAAGGTCTATTTGAAGCGTTTGCAATCTCAGATCATGTGCCCTGACCATGCCATTTTCAGGCAGTCCGGCCAACAATAAACAAATCATCTGGGCAGTGATTTCTAGTCTAGCCAAGACTTAGCTAGAAATCACTGTTAAGCAGCTAAACAGGTTGTAGTCTAGAGAGAATTCAGGACAATTGCCCAGGCCCTTGAGAGTTCATAAAACAGAAACTAACAAGAGCGCACGTATCACTGAAGCAATACAATGCCCCTATCGGACTAATGAGCATTAATAATTATGCAAATGTTATAACCTAGATGTGATCAGCATGAATTCCATTGAAGCATTTCCACAATAAGGTCTTGTTACAGTTATTCAGGTGAAAATGTCGGCTTTTCAAGAAATGTTCAGCTTATGATTAACACGGCCGAGGATATTTCGCATTTAAATTACCTTCCCTATTCACAATACTCACAATGTATATAGTTTCTGGAAGCTCTGAATATGGCCCTTTCTGGAGACAACTGTACACAACAAAAATCTTACAATATCACTCAAATACACTCAGCTGAATGACACAGTTGATGGCTAAAAAAAATGGCTCAAAATGGTCAAAATTTACTCATTTTGGGGATAAATCTCCAATTTTCGTGCATCGATTGTGATAAAACTGTGTTATAGGAATTCTCATTCCTCCACTGTGGATTATACAGCATAACATGATCATTCTGACAAATAAAAAACATATGGGTTTCTTATTCATTTTTTCAGAAGGCTTTCTCAAAGCAAATTTACACAAAAGTTAAAAAATTTATAGTAATTTATATATTTTTTATACTTACCAATGACCCAGACATAGCTGGTGCTAACTCTTAAAATATAGGGCCAAACACAAATTTTGCCCCCCAATCCCCAAAATTTGCATCTAAAACTAAAGAAAACATGTCCTGAAAGGCCCTCCACACTTCGCCCCTACTGCGCATGCGCAGTGTCAAGGACGTTCCGAAATTGGCGCCATTAATCATTCTAATAACCAGTGCCTGGTAAGCGCTATGTACTCAGCGGGGAGGCAAGAGTTCCCAACTCCTGGGAGGGCCATCCCCGTCTGGGTCATTGGTAAGTATAAAAAATATATAAATTACTATAAATTTTTTAACATTTTTATACTGTACCAATGACCCAGACATAGCTGAATAGTAAAAAGGCTGGAGGGCCAAGGACATAGAGCAAAATGGAATACGCTCAATAAAATAAAATAGAGTCATCCCCTGTAGGGAAAAAGAAGTAATAGGCCTTACATGTATCTTTCTTATTTATGATAAATTAGAAAGATACAACACCTTCCAAAATTGAGCTTCATACATCCATGTACTCTATTAATATCCAATATAATCCTTATAGTAATAATTTTTAAAGTAAGCCAATAAATAAAATAAGTCTAGAGAATAGAGACTCTTATACTCCTAAAAGTGTCTGAGGATTGCATAATCATGTCCGTTGACATATGCAATATTCAAAAGCTATACTTTAAAAACTAAGACTTGAATGAATTTTAAAAACCTAAACTTCTCACTAAACAACCATCCCAATAACAGCTCAGAATTACTAACTCCGGAGGAGGTATCCCCTTGTTTTCATAGTAAAACAGGTGACCCAAGGGAACACCCTCCCCCCCCCCCCCCCTTTTTCTTGCCCTGGGTCAAATAGCCCAGAGCGAAGAGGGCAGCCGAACGGAGACACTGCCGAAACAGACAGCCTACCTAGCTATAGTAGCAACTGTTAAGTGAATGACATTCTGAGCAGTAGATAATAGACCTAACAATAGAGGCCTCCAGAAATGGACTCGATATTTCTGAGATAAAATTCATGAATGTGGATGGCTGAGCGCAATGAGCGGCCTTCAAAAATCTATAATAGCGACACTATTAATGTAAGCCCAAGAAGTAGAAGAACTCTTACTTCATGAGCCGAAATCTTAAGCACAACTGCTAAGTCAATGATATACGATAAGCAGTACCGATAGTTAATAGAATCCATTAACAATAAAATGGAGCGTAACGTCCTTCTACTAGACATCAAAGACAGAAGAAGCTTACGCCCATAGTAATAAACAGATATCTGTTTATAAATACATAAACTGTACCCGGAAAGAGTAAAGGCCTATGCCCATACGAAGACGGAAGGACCTTAAAATAATAGGTTCCGGATAATAGGAGCCTAACTCTTATGCAACAATCCAACCTAAACAGTAACGGAAGTATTGATTCCGAAACTATGAAAGTGAAAATCATCCATCGATAGTGCATGAAACTCACTGACTCTACAGTAAAAGAGAAACCAACAGAATTACTGTCTAAAAGGTCAGAATTTGAAAACTACTGTTTCCAGAGGCTCAAATGATTACTTAGCTAAATAAGAACCGAAGTTAAAATCCGTATAGGAATTTAATCTAAAGATTCTAAGTCTATTTATCAAAAAGTTACTAACTGACTTAGATAAAGAGACAAAAGACTCAATTGTAAACTATCGTAGAGTGCATAGGTATGAGGTAACATAAACCTATAACCTAAATAATAACAGGCTGCAGTAGATCTTGTGAAACAAGTATACTAAAAAATAGCAATGAGTAGTATGGAGGGATCAACAATATGAACATAATGATCCCTACACCACGACGGAAGAGCCTCCACTTTAGCCGCATAGAATAGCGAAGAAGAGGATCTCCTATAGTAAGAAATCGCGTCCAAAGCTCGTCCAGTACAGTGCTTACAATGCAATACGGACCACACAACAGAATACATGAAGGTTGCGACCTTGCTGGTTGTGATAAAGATGACACGATTTACCCAGTGAAAAAGATCCTCACATAGAGGAAGATTTCACGTTAAGACCCACAGTAGACAAGAGAGTAAATTACTCATGATCTCTGTGAAGATAGAGATGCTATCAAGAGAAATGTATTGTGGTTGTTTATCTTAACAATACCTGCTAAAACAACAGCGCCGGAGGATACGCGTATCCTATCATTCCGTCCTATAGATCAATAGAGCGTTAACAATATTAGCTCAGAGATCTGGACAAGCCAACACATACGTCTGCAATTGATTAGCAAGCTGTGTCATAAATAATCATCATTGGGCGCTTCCATAGATAGCAAATCTGATTGAATACTTGTTTGTTGAGAGTCCATTCTGACAGCAACAAGCGACCCGTAAGAGAACGGGAGTCCGATAAAACAATCAGACGACCCGGAATATGACGGACCAAAACTGAACTTGGTGTACTATAACCAACAGACGGATTCTTTCCATTAAATTGAATAACGGAAACGAAAGAGTGCCTCCCTGGTTCCGGAGATACGCCACTACTGTCGAATTAAAGGACAGGAATTTGGGCATGCGTTTCTGAATAATGTTCACGCAATGACATAAAGCAAGCCTAAAAAACATTATTCCGCGGAAGAAAACTGATTGCTAAAAGACTGCGGAACCCAAAGACCCTGGCACTTCGAATCCGTAGGGATCAGTATTATATCCCAATCTGTTTGACTGGCAACCGTCATAACAGCCACACTCGGGTCCGGCAACTGCGGCGGCACTCTCTGAGTCAACGACCGAATGTTTGCCCCAGTCTGAATCTCTTGTAACACTAGATAGACAAGAGAACGTGTAAATCGAGCAATTCATGGATTGCCGAAAAGTTGCCGTCGAAGAGAAGCTCCTCCGAGAACGAAGCGACTCTGAGAGAGTTCTTAACCTTACTATCCACGCGTGTGGATGTAGCTAGGGCTGCGTCACGTCTAACTAACTCCAATCAGCCACTGAAGGGCGGAGTTATACGTGAACAAACTACTGCCCTCAAAAGAAATTACATTGAGAATAATATCCCGTAAATCTTTTCTTGAAGACGTAATGATAACGCCTCAGTAAGGCGGATTACGTATAATAAAGCGTCTAAGTTAAGTCTACTATACATAATGTCGTTCCCAACATTGAAATTGGAAAAGACATAAACGGCGAAAAAGAATATATGCAGTCTTTAATCACACCGTCTAGACGCATATGAACTCTCGGTATGCCCTGCTCTGCCAAAATAAACTATTTGTATAAATGATAAAATGGCAGAAATGAGCAACGCGGACAAGAAACTAAACTATCATGCTTAGTAGCAGGCTTGTATATATATATATAGCGTCGAAAAATAAAACACATGTTGTAATGACAATATTGGACTGCGTCGGTAAGTCAGGGACAATGTCCCTGAACCGATCGAAAAATCCGAGTCCAATGACGCTATAAGTCTCTTATCCAAGATCGCAGCAATGAAGTCCGAAATAATAATCACTGGAAGATAATGCCAGAAGATATGAAAGGCATCTTCCGATACTACTAAAGGGAAAACTCGAAATCTTTCGAATCCCTTTCGCCATCCTGTCGGACCCTATAAAGCGTTCGGTCGTCCGTACCTGATGCAACCGCGGACCGCACCGACCCAGCGCCGTCGGATAATTCCTGATTCGACCGAGAAACTGTCAATCGCTGGGATGCTGCGAAACAACTGTGCTAACTCGGATAGCACGTCCGTCACTGAGGCCTGAGGAGAAGCGGTCTTACGATGCATTGCCGCTGGAAGCTCCGTGATCGTTACCCCGTGCATACTACCAATATGCGAGCGAACGGAGTGTATAGGCCTCGTGTCCCTTGGCTACCGGATGGCGCGACCTATTCGCCGTGGAATCACTGAATGCCGAAACTGATCGGATACTCGAGGTCACGTAGCCAATGTGCGGTCGTGTGCCCTGCTGTGAGGATGAGGAAGCATTAAAGACAGTCTCTCGGACTGTCAATATAACGGAGCGTCCCGACCAACGGACATATGCTCCGAATGTAAAATATCTGAACCACAACATGCGGTCACCTATGTTGTTGGGCGAGAGAGGGACCTCTCTCGCTCACAGCCCGGACGGACCTGGACAAGCCAGGAACCGGACTAACAGGCTTCCTCCGGTCTGTCCTCAATCTGCCGTCACTGGGTGAGTACTAAAGTAATTAAAGTGCTCGCATCACCCAAATCTCCTTCCTAGACCGCAACGGACGAACCCGGCAGCCGAACCATTCGATGAATGTACGCTACACCGGGTGAGCTAGCGAATGTCACTCCGTAGGCGATAGACATATTCCATGAGCACTTATTGCCGCTAACTCTTCATTAACTATGGCGACAGAGGCACACTTTTGAAAGACATCTCCATAACTCTTCGAACAAGAAACCAGAAATGCTTGGTTAGCAAGCATAAAATAATAATATATATAGCGTCGTTCAATAATTCGAAAGTTTGTGTGACATTATTGGACTATGTCGGAACTGAGGGACGATGTCCCTGAACCGAACCAAAAATTTCTAAGTCCACCGACGCTATCAGTTTCTTATCCGGCATCGCAGCATTCTGGTCCGACGAAAGAAGCTGTAGAAGACCAAGTCAGATGACATACACAACAGCATATGTTGTTCCGAAAGGGAAAGCTCGAAATCCTCCGAATCCCTTGCGGTATCCCGTCGGACCGGATGAAACTTTCGAACGTCCGTACCCGCTTCCGCGGAGCGTCCCAACCCAGCATCGTCGGATAAAATATATGCGACAGATTCAGTTGATGCTGGGATGCTGCGATAAACTGTGCTATTAAGGAAAGCACGTCCATTCCCGAGGCCTGTGCAGTAGCGGTCTTACGATGCATTGCCGCCGGAAGCTCCGTGTACGTTGACTCCCGCACACTTCCTATGCGAACGTCCGGAGTCTGCAGGCCTCGTGTCCCTGGCTACCGGATGGTGTGACCTGGTCGCCGAAGAATCCTTGATCGGCGAAGCTGGTAATATATCGGCGGTCACGCAGCCAAGGTGCGGTCGTGTGCGCTGACGAGAAGAGGAAGCCTTAGCAGTCTCAGCGGACTGCCTATACAACGGAGCGTCCCGAGCGACGGACGCATGATCCGCTTACGACACATTTTGTACCACAACATCTGGGGCCAGATGTTGAACGAGAGAGGGGCCTCTCTCGCTTGCCGTCCGGATGGACCGGAACGAGCTATGAATCGGACTAAAAGGCTTCCTGCGTTCTCCCTCCGATCCGCCGTCACTGGGTGTGCATTAGGTTAATTTATAGTGCTCGCATCACCCCAAAATTCCTTCTAGACCGCAACGGACGAACCCGGCTGCCGAACCATTCGGTGAATGGACGCTACACCGGGCGAGCTAGCGGACGTCAAAGGCCGTCGAACCTACTAGGGTCCTCTTAGGCAATTGGCGTATTACATGAGCACTTTTCCGCTAGCCCTTCATTAATTGTGACGACGGAGGCACACTGTTGGAAGACATCACAGATACATCACCCTAATCTTGATCGTCTGAAATAGAAATTGATAAAGTAGAGTGACCCTGCGGGGAAAGGACCGGAGTGTCCCAATCCCCAACAACATACCGTGACATACGCTTCCCATATTGTCATCGAAATCATACGATACAGAACAGGAGTTAATGCGAGTACACTGACCACATATAGAATGATAATAAAGTCAGAGGAAGACTTCCTCTTAAAACAATTGATCAATATCCTTTCAATGTGAAAAGAAAACAAGTCCTGGTACTCGCATTAACCCCTGGCAATCAAAATACATAATAATAATATGATTCATTAATATAGAAAAAATAATTGAAATCAAAATATTTTGAAAAAATATTTTTTCAGAACAGCCCAAGTTTCTGAAAAGTAACGTTGAGCCCCAATGGATCCCAAGCCTAAGTGTGGACAAAAATTTTAAAAATATTTTAAACAATTTATTCAACACTTACGAACAATAATAATGTATCTAGTTATGATTAAAATAACATCAAGATATTATTTTTTAGAAATCCCCCCCCTCACACAGAGGGCTGTTGTAAATGTAAACAATGAGTGTAAAAACACTAAAATAAGACTCCAGGCACCCAGGCCCGAAATCAGTTACCAAAAATACACTATCTGATGCAAAACAGAGACTTCCAGGGAAGAAACTGCAGAACATCAGATGGTAGATGCAGAACACAACGCCTAACCACCCGTAGGTGAAGACGTAAACATGGGGAAAGAACAGAATTCATTCTGTTATTCAGCTAAAACTCCCAAGAAAATTTAGTAATAATAATTACAAAAACTATGCCAAAAGCATGGGAGAATAGCAAGGGGGAACTTAAAGGACAGGGAGAGAGGAAAACACTTAAAAAAACAGTGTAACTAAATAATCAGAATGACAACAAAATGGCTGCTGCCTTGAAAATAGGTAACTTAACATAATTTCATTAAAAAATTTTAAGTTACAGCCCTGATAATATTCTGTCACACATTCTTTTCCTCTCCTCCTTCTCTATCCTCCTTAGAATCACCATTTCACTAATATTTATGTGTCTGGCATCATTTAAACTGAGATTTATAAGCACAAAGATCAGTCAGATGTTAACTGATGAAGGGCCAAACTTAGAATGCTTAATGGCGCCAATTTCGGAACGTCCTTGACACTGCGCATGCGCAGTAGGGGCGAAGTGTGGAGGGCCTTTCAGGACATGTTTTCTTTAGTTTTAGATGCAAATTTTGGGGATTGGGGGGCAAAATTTGTGTTTGGCCCTATATTTTAAGAGTTAGCACCAGCTATGTCTGGGTCATTGGTACAGTATAAAAATATTGTCCCATTTGTAAACTGCAAATTGTCAGGTCCCAAACAGGTCTGGGTTTGTCATTTAACACTTCCATGTGACCTTGACCCCCAATTGAAATGCACTTGACAATACACAGTTTGAATCAAGACCATCAACAGATTATTTTGGCCATATCACCATTAAAGAGAATTATTTACTAAATCCACACCATCATAAACTAAAACTATAGCTCAAAATAGTCATTTGGCTGAGGATATCCAATAACCTCGGAAATGACCTTTTAATAGGAAACGAGACCTTAAGTGAAAAATAAAAAATTCTTCACACTCTCAGAAACAGTAAATGTGCATCTGTATTTAATTCTGAGAAAAATGATGTATGGCACGTGTGAAAAAATTGTTAACTTAGTGCCCTTAAGCCCCATGGATAGCGGCAGACCGAGCACTCTGACAGCCAGTTTCTTTACGTTTCTTTACGCAGTAATGTTCAGTGAGAGAAGGCCTGTTGTTTCACATTTCTGACTCTGATAAAAGCTCTGTAGAGTAAATTTTGCATTAGATGAAAGCATGTAACACCAGTGGTTCCCCTATTCTACCAAGGCAGTATGCTTTAACCTGAGAGAAGGAAGTTAGATTTCAATTTAGATGGATGCACAGCTGTAACACCATGGACAATAGCTATCATGGCAGCTGTGTTGGTATACTGGCCAATGATCAGACTAAACCAATGGTGATGGTTGATTTATTTTTGAAGTGCACAGTCACTTTCAGTACCAAAAGCTACATCAGGATCACACATTAACTGACAAAATAAAACAAACCCCAGAAATTACATTCATTTGTAAACATGCATCCTCACTCAAAATGCATATTTCAGTCCCCACCCACCCACTCTTTTCCACAGCATTCTCAATTCACTTATTCACTTTCCTCATTTGGCTAAGCATCATTCACTGATTCTATCAATTATAATATAATGTAATCATAAAAGAAAAAAATTCTATAAATCTCTTGTAACCACATTTTCCTGCATAGCATACATTGTGTTTGCTAAAGGGTTAAAAATAGACCCATTTCAGTTCCTGACCTGATCCAAAAGACTGACATTTGAAGTATATGCTATTTGAAAAGAGCTGTGTAAATGTAACGATTAAGAATATTCAGTCCCAAATTATCTCTACTAATCAGACTACACCCTGATAATTCCCTGGAAAGTTCTTAGAAAGAGTTCTCCATATGACTGTACCAGTAAACAGCATTTTCAAATAAAATTGTGTTAAAAAACCTACATAATTCTCTTGATAACACCATTACTGGACTTAAAATACCTCAAGAGGGACACAAGAGGGAGAACTTTCCAGGAAATTATATCTGAACAGGGTACCACTGAAAAAAGAAAAATATGTTTTAATATTTCTTTTAGTTATCCTACAACATATTCCCACTAATACAGTTGGTTGCTATGGAGATTGGACGCCAGAAATTGCAATGAAAGCAAACACTGTTTTCTACTTAAGGTCTCGTTACAGTTATTCAGGTGAAAATGTCGGCTTTTCAAGAAATGTTCAGCTTATGATTAACATGGCCGAGGATATTTCGCATTTAAATTACCTCCCCTATTCACAATACTCACAATGTATATAGTTTCTGGAAGCTCAGAATATGGCCCTTTCTGGAGACAACTGTACACAACAAAAATCTTACAACATCACTCAAATACACTCAGCCGAATGACACAGTTGATGGCTAAAAAAATGGCTCAAAATGGTCAAAATTTTCTCATTTTGGGGATAAATCTCCAATTTTCGTGCATCGATAGTGACAAAACTGTGTTATAGGAATTCCTCATTCCTCCACTGAGGATTTTACAGCATAACATGATCATTCTGACAAATAAAAAACATATGGGTTTCTTATTCATTTTTTCAGAAGGCTTTCTCAAAGCAAATTTACACAAAAATTGTCCCATTTGTAAACTGCAAATTGTCAGGTCCCAAACAGGTCTGCGTTTGTCATTTAACACTTCCATGTGACCTTGACCCCCAATTGAAATGCACTTGACAATACACAGTTTGAATCAAGACCATCAACAGATTATTTTGGCCATATCACCATTAAAGAGAATTATTTACTAAATCCACACCACCATTAACTAAAACTATAGCTCAAAATAGTCATTTGGCTGAGGATATCCAATAACCTTGGAAATGACCTTTTAATAGGAAACGAGACCTAAGTCAAGAAAACTGATATTTTGGCGCTTTTCCATATTTCCAAGGGTCATAACTCACACAAGAATAATACAATCAGCATGAAACTCAAACTTGATCTGTAAGTCATCGTTCTATAGTAGGTTACCAAGAATGAAACCCTTCGGTTGAAGCATTTCAAAAAAAGTCAGGAAAACTAATGTGTGACAGACTGACTGACAGACTGACGGATGGACAGAGTGCAAATGAAACTTGATCTGTAAGTCATCATTCTATAGTAGGTTACCAAAAATGAAATCATTCCGTTGAAGCTTTTCCAAAAAAAGTCCGGAAAACTGATATTTTGGCGCTTTTCCATATTTCCAAGGGCCATAACTCGCACAAGAATCATGCAATCAGCATGAAACTCAAACATGATCTGTAAGTCATCGTTCTATAGTAGGTTACCAAAAATGAAATTATTCCATTGAAGCGTTTCCAAAAAAAAGTCTGGAAAACTGATATTTTGGCACTTTTCCATATTTCCAAGGGCCATAACTCACCCAAGAATAATGCAATCAGCATGAAACTCAAACCTGATCTGTAAGTCATCGTTCTATAGTAATTTACCAAAAATGAAATCATTCCTCTGAAGCGTTTCCAAAAAAAGTCTGGAAAACTGATATTTTGGTGCTTTTCCATATTTCCAAGGGCCATAACTCACACAAGAATAATGCAATCAGCATGAAACTCAAACCTGATCTGTAAGTCATCGTTCTACAGTAGTTTACCAAAAATGAAATCATTCTGTTGAAGTGTTTCCAAAAAAAGTCTGGAAAACTAAAGTGTGACTGACAGACTGACGGATGGACAGAGTGCAAACCTATAGTCCCCTCCGGTGATACCAGTAGGGGACTGAAAACAGCCACTTCTTTCACGAAAGTTAAAAAATTTATAGTAATTTATATATTTTTTATACTTACCAATGACCCAGACATAGCTGGTGCTAACTCTTAAAATATAGGGCCAAACACAAATTTTGCCCCCCAATCCCCAAAATTTGCATCTAAAACTAAAGAAAACATGTCCTGAAAGGCCCTCCACACCTCGCCCCCCACTGCGCATGCGCAGTGTCAAGGACGTTCCGAAATTGGCGCCATTTATCATTCTAATAACCAGTGCCTGGTAAGCGCTATGTACTCAGCGGGGAGGCAAGAGTTCCCAACTCCTGGGAGGGCCATCCCCGTCTGGGTCATTGGTAAGTATAAAAAATATATAAATTACTATAAATTTTTTAACATTTTTATACTGTACCAATGACCCAGACATAGCTGAATAGTAAAAAGGCTGGAGGGCCAAGGACATAGAGCAAAATGGAATACGCTCAATAAAATAAAATAGAGTCATCCCCTGTAGGGAAAAGAAGTAATAGGCCTTACATGTATCTTTCTTATTTATGATAAATTAGAAAGATACAACACCTTCCAAAAATTGAGCTTCATACATCCATGTACTCTATTAATATCCAATAATCCTTATACTAATAATTTTTAAAGTAAGCCAATAATAAAGTAAGTCTAGAGAATAGAGACTCTTATACTCCTAAAAGTGTGTGAGAATTGCATAATCATGTCCGTTGACATATGCAATATTCAAAAGCTATACTTTAAAAACTAAGACTTGAATGAATTTTATAAACTTAAACTTCTCACTAAACAACCATCCCAATAACAGCTCAGAATTACTAACTCCGGAGGAGGTATCCCCTTGTTTTCATAGTAAAAACAGGTGACCCAAGGGAACACCCTCCCCCCCCCCCCTTTTTCTTGCCCTGGGTCAAATAGCCCAGAGCGAAGAGGGCAGCCGAACGGAGACACTGCCGAAACAGACAGCCTACCTACCTATAGTAGCAACTGTTAAGTGAATGACATTCTGAGCAGTAGATAATAGACCTAACAATAGAGGCCTCCAGAAATGGACTCGATATTTCTGAGATAAAATTCATGAATGGATGGCTGAGCGCAATGAGCAGCCTTCAAAAATCTATAATAGCAACACTATTAATGTAAGCCCAAGAAGTAGAAGAACTCTTACTTCATGAGCCGAAATCTTAAGCACAACTGCTAAGCCAATGATATACCATAAGCAGTACGCTAGTTAATAGAATCCATTAACAATAAAATGGAGCGTAACGTCCTTCTACTAGACATCAAAGACAGAAGAAGCTTACGCCCTTGTAATAAACAGATATCTGTTTATAAATACATAAACTGTACCCGGAAAGAGTAAAGGCCTATGCCCATACGAAGACGGAAGGACCTTAAAATAATAGGTTCCGGATAATAGGAGCCTAACTCTTATGCAACAATCCAACCTAAATAGTAACGGAAGTATTGATACGGAAACTATGAAAGTGAAAATCATCCATCGATAGTGTATGAAACTCACTGACTCTACAGTAAAAGAGAAACCAACAGAATTACTGTCTAAAAGGTCAGAATTTGAAAACTACTGTTTCCAGAGGCTCAAATGATTACTTAGCTAAATAAGAACCGAAGTTAAAATCCGTATAGGAATTTAATCTAAAGATTCTAAGTCTATTTATCAAAAAGTTACTAACTGACTTAGATAAAGAGACAAAAGACTCAATTGTAAACTATCGTAGAGTGCATAGGTATGAGGTAACATAAACCTATAACCTAAATAACAACAGGCTGCAGTAGATCTTGTGAAACAAGTATACTAAAAACTAGCAATGTGTAGTATGGAGGGATCAACCATATGAACATAATGATCCCTACACCACGACGGAAGAGCCTCCACTTTAGTCGCATAGAATAGCGAAGAAGAGGATCTCCTATAGTAAGAAATCGCGTCCAAAGCTCGTCCAGTACAGTGCTTACAATGCAATACGGACCACACAACGGAATACATGAAGGTTGCGACCTTGCTGGTTGTGATAAAGATGACACGACTTACCCAGTGAAAAAAGATCCTCACATAGAGGAAGATTTCACGTTAAGATCCACAGTAGACAAGAGAGTAAATTACTCATGATCTCTGTGAAGATAGAGATGCTATCAACAGAAATGTATTGTGGTTGTTTATCTTAGCAATACCTGCTAAAACAACAGCGCCGGAGGATACGCGTATCCTATCATTCCGTCCTATAGATCAATAGAGCGTTAACAGTATTAGCTCAGAGATCTGGACAAGCCAACACATACGTCTGCAATTGATTAGCAAGCTGTGTCATAAATAAAACATCATTGGGCGCTCCCATAGATAGCAAATCTGATTAAATACTTGTTTGTTGAGAGTCCATTCTGACAGCAACAAGCGACCCGTAAGAGAACGGGAGTGCGATAAAACAATCAGACGACCCAGAATATGACGGACCAAAACTGAACTTGGTGTACTATAACCAACAGACGGATTCTTTCCATTAAATTGAATAACGGAAACGAAAGAGTGCCTCCCTGGTTCCGGAGATACGCCACTACTGTCGAATTAAAGGACAGGAATTTGGGCCTGCGTTACTGAATAATGTTCATGCAATGACATAAAGCAAGCCTAAAAAACATTATTCCGCGGAAGTTAAACTGATAGCTAAAAGACTGCGGAACCCAAAGACCCTGGCACTTCGAATCCGTAGGGATCAGTATATATCCCAATCTGTTTGACTGGCAACCGTCATAACAGCCACACTAGGGTCCGGCAACTGCGGCGGCACTCTGAGTCAACCACCGAATGTTTGCCCCAGTCTGAATCTCTTGTAACACTAGATAGACAAGAGAATGTATAAATCAAGCAATTCATGGATTGCCGGAAAGTTGCCGTCGAAGAGAAGCTCCTCCGAGAACGAAGAGACTCTGAGAGAGTTCTTAACCTACTATCCACGCGTGGATGTAGCTAGGGCTGCATCACGTCTAACCAACTCCAATCAGCCACTGAAGGGCGGAGTTATACGTGAACAAACTACTGCCCTCAAAAGAAAATACATTGAGAATAATATCCCGTAAATCTTTTCTTGAAGACGTAATGATAACGCCTCAGTAAGGCGGATTACGTATAATAAAGCGTCTAAGTTAAGTCTACTATACATAATGTCGTTCCCAACATTGAAATTGGAAAAGACATAAACGGCGAAAAAGAATATATGCAGTCTTTAATCACACCGTCTAGACGCATATGAACTCTCGGTATGCCCTGCTCTGCCAAAATAAACTATATGTAAAAAAGATAAAATGGCAGAAATGAGCCACGAGGACAAGAAACTAAACTATCATGCTTAGTAGCAGGCTTGTATATATATATATAATATATAGCGTCGAAAAATACAACACATGTTGTAATGACAATATTGGACTGCGTCGGTAAGTCAGGGACAAAGTCCCTGTACCGATCGAAAAATCCGAGTCCAATGACGCTATAAGTCTCTTATCCAAGATCGCAGCAATGAAGTCCGAAAAATAATCACTGGAAGAAATGCCAGAAGATATGAAAGGCATCTTCCGATACTACTAAAGGGAAAACTCGAAATCTTTCGAATCCCTTTCGCCATCCTGTCGGACCCTATAAAGCGTTCGGTCGTCCGTAGCTTGATGCAACCGCGGACCGCACCGACCCAGCGCCGTCGGATAATTCCTGATTCGACCGAGAAACCGTCAATTGCTGGGATGCTGCGAAACAACTGTGCTAACTCGGATAGCACGTCCGTCACTGAGGCCTGAGGAGCAGCGGTCTTACGATGCATTGCCGCAGGAAGCTCCGAGATCGTTACCCCGTGCATACTTCCAATATGCGAGCGAACGGAGTGTATAGGCCTTGTGTCCCTTGGCTACCGGATGGCGCGACCTATTCGCTGTGGAATCACTGAATGCCGAAACTGATCGGATACTCGAGGTCACGTAGCCAATGTGCGGTCGTGTGCCCTGCTGTGAGGATGAGGAAGCATTAAAGACAGTCTCTCGGACTGTCAATATAACGGAGCGTCCCGAGCAACGGACATATGCTCCGAATGTAAAATATCTGAACCACAACATGCGGTCCCCTATGTTGTTGGCTTCCTCCGATCTGTCCTCAATCTGCCGTCACTGGGTGAGTACTAAAGTAATTAAAGTGCTCGCATCACCCAAATCTCCTTCCTAGACCGCAACGGACGAACCCGGCAGCCGAACCATTCGATGAATGTACGCTACACCGGGTGAGCTAGCGAATGTCACTCCGTAAGCGATAGACATATTCCATGAGCACTTATTGCCGCTAACTCTTCATTAACTATGATGACAGAGGCACACTTTTGAAAGACATCTCCATAACTCTTCGAACAAGAAACCAGAAATGCTTGGATAGCAAGCATAAAATAATAATATATATAGCGTCGTTCAATAATTCGAAAGTTTGTGTGACATTATTGGACTAAGTCGGAACTGAGGGACGATGTCCCTGAACCGAACCAAAAATTTCTAAGTCCACCGACGCTATCAGTTTCTTATCCGGCATCGCAGCATATGTTGTTCCGAAAGGGAAAGCTTGAAATCCACCGAATCCCTTTCGGTATCCCGTCGGACCGGATGAAACTTTCGGACGTCCGTACCCGCTTCCGCGGAGCGTCCCGACCCAGCATCGTCGGATAAAATATATGCGACAGATTCAGTTGATGCTGGGATGCTGCGATAAACTGTGCTATTAAGGAAAGCACGTCCGTTCCCGAGGCCTGTGCAGTAGCGGACTTACGATGCATTGCCGCTGGAAGCTCCGTGTACGTTGACTCCCGCACACTTCCTATGCGAACGTCCGGAGTCTGCAGGCCTCGAGTCCCCGGCTACCGACCCAGCGCTGTCGGATAATTCTCGATCCGACACCGTTTCTGTCGGCTGCTGGGATGCTGCGATAAGCTGTGCTATGTGCACAAGAATGTCCGGCGTCGAGACCTGCGGAGGCGCAGTCTATCGGTGCTTCGCCGAGGGCAGCTCCGCATCAGATGGCTCCCGCATACTTCCTATGCGAACGTCCGGAGTCCATCGGTCTCGAATCCCTGGCTGCCGGATGGTGTGACCTGGTCGCCGAAGAATCCTTGATCGGCGAAGCTGGTAATATATCGGTGGTCACGCAGCCAAGGTGCGGTCGTGTGCGCTGACGAGAAGAGGAAGCCTTAGCAGTCTCAGCGGACTGCCTATACAACGGAGCGTCCCGAGCGACGGACGTATGCTCCGCTAACGACACATTTGTACCACAACATCTGGGGCCAGATGTTGTTGAACGAGAGAGGGGCCTCTCTCGCTTGCCGTCCGGATGGACCGGAACGAGCTATGAACCGGACTAAAAGGCTTCCTCCGTTCTCCCTCCGATCCGCCGTCACTGGGTGTGCATTAAATTAATTTTATAGTGCTCGCATCACCCCAAAATTCCTTCTAGACCGCAACGGACGAACCCGGCTGCCGAACCATTCGGTGAATGGACGCTACACCGGGCGAGCTAGCGGACGTCAAAGGCCGTCGAACCTACTAGGGTCCTCTTAGGCAATTGGCGTATTACATGAGCACTTTTCCGCTAGCCCTTCATTAATTGTGACGACGGAGGCACACTGTTGGAAGACATCACAGATACATCACCCTAATCTTGATCGTCTGAAATAGAAATTGATAAAGTAGAGTGACCCTGCGGGGAAAGGACCGGAGTGTCCAAATCCCCAACAACATACCGTGACATACGCTTCCCATATTGTCATCGAAATCATACGATACAGAACAGGAGTTAATGCGAGTACACTGACCACATATAGAATGATAATAAGGTCAGAGGAAGACTTCCTCTTAAAACAATTGATCAATATCCTTTCAATGTGAAAAGAAAACAAGTCCTGGTACTCGCACTAACCCCTGGCAATCAAAATACATAATAATAATATGATCCATTAATATAGAAAAAATAATTGAAATCAAAATATTTTGAAAAAATATTTTTTCAGAACAGCCCAAGTTTCTGAAAAGTAACGTTGAGCCCCAATGGATCCCAAGCCTAAGTGTGGACAAAAATTTTAAAAATATTTTAAACAATTTATTCAACACTTACAAACAATAATAATGTATCTAGTTATGATTAAAATAACATAAAGATATTATTATTTAGAAATCCCCCCCCTCACACAGAGGGCTGTTGTAAATATAAACAATGAGTGTAAAAACACTAAAATAAGACTCCAGGCACCCAGGCCCGAAATCAGTTACCAAAAATACACCATCTGATCCAAAACAGAGACTTCCAGGGAAGAAACTGCAGAACATCAGATGGTAGATGCAGAACACAACGCCTAACCACCCGTAGGTGAAGACGTAAACATGGGGAAAGAACAGAATTCATTCTGTTATTATGCTAAAACTCCCAAGAAATTTTAGTAATAATAATTACAGAAACTATGCCAAAAGCATGGGAGAATAGCAAGGGGGAACTTAAAGGACAGGGAGAGAGGAAAAACACTTGAAAAAACAGTGTAACTAAATAATCAGAATGACAACAAAATGGCTGCTGCCTTGAAAATAGGTAACTTAACATAATTTCATTAAAAAATTTTAAGTTACGGCCCTGATAATATTCTGTCACACATTCTTTTCCTCTCCTCCTTTTCTATCCTCCTTAGAATCACCATTTCACTAATATTTATGTGTCTGGCATCATTTAAACTGAGATTTAAAAGCACAAAGATCAGTCAGATGTTAACTGATGAAGGGCCAAACTTAGAATGATAAATGGCGCCAATTTCGGAACGTCCTTGACACTGCGCATGCGCAGTGGGGGCGAGGTGTGGAGGGCCTTTCAGGACATGTTTTCTTTAGTTTTAGATGCAAATTTTGGGGATTGGGGGGCAAAATTTGTGTTTGGCCCTATATTTTAAGAGTTAGCACCAGCTATGTCTGGGTCATTGGTACAGTATAAAAATATGAACCCTTCAACTACTATCAAGCCTCAACAAGGCCACCCCTCAGACAAAACCTCAGAGTTCGGCCATAATGGTTGTGAATGTCATTTTAGATACAGTTTTTGTTGGAGATCTTATTTCCAAACTTTGAAAGTCCGGGGTGAAAAATTCCTGAAAAATTTTACTCATTGATCAAAAGGTCAAGACAATTTTCAGAGGAAAATTTGGTTAAATGTCCTCAAATTTTACTTATTTTAATGGCAAGAGACTTCCTGTCCTGGGTAGGAATATCTACCAGCTGCAAGCAAGGAGTTAGTATTTTTAATTTTGTGAGAGCACCTTTAAAACTGTTGAAATGAAAGGCTGAGTAAAAAAATATAAAAATAAAAACTAGGGGCTCAAGTGAGTCTAAAACGTTCACCTGGCTCAAGTTGTCAAAAGAGATGAGTGTGTCAGCAAGTGATGGAGAGCTAGTGCAATTTTTAACTTCCCACGACACAACCAAAAGCAAATTTTCTGGCCATTTATTTCTTTTGGTCCCTGGAAAGCTTCTCAGCAAAGTTCTGCCCTGTGGAGCCTTAAAAAAGTGTCTGTATAAAATTTTGTTTGTTTTTTGCTAGTGATTAACCGATAAGGATTTGCAACCGTCATCTGTTTGCCGATTAGCTGAGCACACAATCTGCCGGTTGTGAGTGCCGATGTCAGATAGTAACAACCAAAAGGAGTAGTATGTTTAAGAATGCATAGAACATGGTTAATTTTACAGTACAGTCAGGTTGATTAATTTGTTGACCTCAAGAGTATGTCAGTGTGTGTATTAAAATAAAAATACATCAGTGGAAACAAGTTAACAATGCAGCATCTTTAATCAACGATCAAAGACGCAGGCGCTGTAACTAGTTTCTGCTGATGTCGCATTTCACTGAGTCATCACACAACACATGGCATGTGTGTCATAAGCAACAATTAAGGGGAAGATCAGACCAATCAATGAGATTAGGCCAATCTTGATTTCTGCCAATCATTGTGGCAACTTATTAAGTTTGTTACTGCATGTATGAAATTGTTAATGAAACAAAAATACAAGCAATTTTGATCCAGTGGTGTTCCATGTAACCATCAGCATTGACCGATGTTCAAACACCTCTACCGTTGGTCAACTGATGGCTTAAAATTGGCCGATGTCAGATGCGATTTCCGAATATCGGTTAATCACTATTTTTTGCATCTGGTGTTCTCTCTACCCCACACCAAGGTGTATCCTCGAAAGTGGCCTCATTTCATGAATATAACAGAAGTTTACAAGGAATAAAGACCATTTTATGTTTGTTGCCAACAAAATCTAGTCGAAATTGAGTTTTTTTCTTGAAATTCACAACAATTTGCTCTTGTTTTACAGCCTCCATATTGATATCAATCCAGTTTTTTCTGTATGTTTGTATTCGATTCACATGCATGGCCTCACCACTTGATTATTAAACAAATGTACAAGTAATAAAGACCATTTTATCATCGTCAACAACAAAAAGCTGGCTGAAATTGAATTTTTTCTTAAAATTTTTCAAAAATTTTCTCTCATTTTACTGCCTCTAAACCACTCTTAACCCTTTACCTAACATGAAAAGCAGACGACACTTGCAAAAAAAATTCTTGAATAACTAATTTTTTTCATTTTTGGTTTCAAAAACCTAGCTTATGACCCTCATTGGAATGAGCTTGACGTGAAGGGTCATAACATATGTTTTTGAGACAAAAAATGAAAATTTAATCAAAATTAATTGGCGATTTTTGAGAACAGTGCTGGCCGGTTTTGGCCGTTACGCTGGGTAAAGGATTATTGGAGTTCTTTCCATATTTTCATACTGAGTTCTCATGAGTGGTTTCAGTACTAAAGTATAACACAAGTTTATGTGAATTGAAAGCCATTTCATGCATATTTGTGGCAAAAAAGTAGTTGAGATTGAGTTTTTACTTCAAATTTCGTGCTCCTGTGAGGAGCCCCAACATAAATAACTGAACTTATTGGTTCCAAATATCATTCAAACTATTTATTCCACCTAATAGCAGAGGCTTACATCATATTCTGTTGAAATATGTCATTCAAATATGCAGATAAGGGCCTAGTGTAAGATGTTATTTTTCATAAGTAATATGTGCAACATTCAAGCCCCGCCCCCATAACCCTAGGAGCTCCCTACTAGACTGAAATATGGTTAAAAATATGTAGTAACACCCATAGCAATTTAATTTAGATGATGTTGCAATAAGCAATCAACCTAAATAAATTTAAAGGTTATACTATAGATACAACCATATTGTATGGACCATATGGTCCATAACCCCTGTTTGGGGTTCAACTGAGGCCCTTAATAATCAAACCATGATGTTATTGCAACCAAACTATGCAGAAGATGCCAATAATACATAAACCACATCAAATGTTTTGAGAATTGCCATTTAAATGAGAATTATAAGCCATAATATATCAAAACCCCTAAAACCCTAATTTGGGCACCTTTTTCCAATTTTCTGACCGCACCATCAGATTCCTCATCAAAAATTACTCTAGAAACCATTTTCAATATAAAGTGAACACCATTTCCCTAATGTGTGCCATTCTGAGACCGACTATAAGGAAGCTGCATACCAAAAAAAACCCAAATTTTCTGGTCTGTACAGTTTTGTGAAAATGGGCATTTGAATTTTTTTCTATTTTTAGCTCCTGGGGTTCCCATGGGGCTGCAGAAATTTTTTTCGGGCATAAAGCAAGTACTTATCACCCAATTATACTACATGCAAAATTTGCTTCAAATCTGCCCATCGGTTATTCAGCTAACAAGTTCCTTTGAACAAACTTGAATCTGCATCACTAAATGAAGTTCCATACCATAAACCTAATCATTATTGGGAGGGGTTTATGAAAAGATGATTTTTAAAGCATTTCAGGCTTTTGAGACATTAACCCCACCCCAAGGGGGGGTAGCAACTTTTGGAGAAAAAAAAATCAGAAGAGTATACTCCGCGAAGATGCTTTGTACCACATTTGTTTAGAGTTGGCTTAAAGGTTCCGATACTAATACTTAATTGATTGAGCACAACAAAGATGATGACTCAGCATTTTTCCATTGCCAACAGTGTTAAAATGGGCATCCCCATACAGCATCCCATGACAAAATTGACAGTAATTCTTTTGGTCCATCTGGTTCCATTGCTCTCAAGGAAGCTTCATACAAAAAAACCACAATATTTTGGTCCAGGCAGTTTTTGTAACGTGGGCATTTGAATTTTTTCTATTTTTAGCTTCTGGGATTCCCACAACACTGCTAGATCAATTTTTCAGGCATAAATCAAGTACCTATGACCCAATTGTACTACATGCCAAATTTGGATCAAATCAGTCCATTGAGCAAACTCAATATGGGCATGCTATCACAGCCAGTCCAAATATTGACCTACCAACTTGCCTTGAACAAACTTTAATCTCCACCACCACAGAAAGCTCCATACCAAATATCAAAGCATTCTCTCTGGTGGTTCATGAGAAGAAGATTTTTAAAGATTTTAGGCTTTTGGGGCAGTAACTGCAGCTTGAAGATGACAGCAGCTTCATTTGAACAAAGTAGAAAGGGTCTACTCCAAAGATGGTCTGTGCCAAAATTGTTTGAAACTGGCCCAGTGGTTTTGAAGAAAACGACAAGATGGATGACAAGTGATGGCAATATCTCCCACTGACTTTCTGTCAGGTGAGCTGAAAAAAATGCTATCGATCACTATAAGTCATTCCAACTTTGTTGGATGCCTTAATTAAGAACCATGAGTTACTGTAAGGAATGAGCTCATGACTTCTAAAAACTATATCACAAATATGATAAATTTTAAGTAATTTGTATATTTTTTTATACTTACCAATGGCCCAGACTAGCTGGTGCTAACTCAATTTAATTCAGGGCCAAACACAAATTTTGCCCCCCAATCCCCAAAATGTGCTTACAAAACCGAAAAAAATAAGTCCTATCTGGTCTTCCATACTTTTGTTATCTGCGCTTGCACAGTATCCAGGAAGGTACCGATATTGGTGCCAACCATCATTCTTTCTACAGTTCCTGCTTAATGTTATAATCAGCGGGGAGGTATGAATGCCCACTCATGGGAGGGCCATTCCTGTCTGGGCCATTGGTAAGTATAAAAAATATACAAATTACTTAAAATTTATCATATTTTTATACCACAACCAATGGCCCAGACGAGCTGAATCGTAAAAAGGCTGGAGGGCCTAGGACTTAAAGGAAAATCCAATCGCGCAATTACTTCGATAAATGATAGCTCCAACAGGGGAATAGGAGAAGACAAAGGAATTACATATGTCCTCTTTTACAAGAAAAGAGAATGGCATAACACCAACAATGTAATTGGGAATTACATAATTTCTCCATTTAATGCCAGCATAACTCGTTATGCTAATTCGGTGAAGGAAACCAATATATAAAGATAGTCCAGAGAATGAGACTCTTTATACTCATTTAAAAGTGTCAGAGGATTATATATTAATGCTCATACACACATAACATATACAAATGCTTCACAGCAAGCTACACTTTAAAAACAGTACATAAATGAGACATAGTTATTGCTTCACACTGAGCTACCCATTAAAACTACCCAGCGCCTACGCGTGACTACTGTCTCTGGAGGAGGTATTCCCTTGCTTTTCACTATAAAGCCAGATAACATAAGAGAAAAACCATCACCCCCCCCCCTCCCATTCCCCTTGTTCTGGGGTAAAATTCCTCAGAACGAAGAAGGCAGCGGAATGGCATCAGTGCTCATGCAGAATGCCTAAAGACCTTATAGATGTAATATTAATGGACGACATTCTGAGGAACAGAAAGAGGACCCAAAGATCTAAGGTCACCAGAGATGGACTCTAAATTTCTATGGTAAAACTTAGCAGATGAAGAGGGCTGTGTCCAGTAAGCAGCCTTCATAAGATCAGTAACAGCTATACTGTTAGAATAAGCCCAAGAAGTGGACAGTGCTCTAACCTTGTGCGCTGAAATCTTGTTGACAGAATGTTGATCCGAAGATAGACTTTCGTAGGCAATACATATTGCCAACTGAATCCATCTAGCAATAGAATGAACAGAAATATATTTTCTGTTAGGAATCAGAGAAAGAAAGAAACGTTTTCTTCCTTTTTTAATAAAATCTGATCAACGTTTATAAATGTACATTGCTCTAACTGGACAGAGCAAGGGTCTATGGTTATCCGAGGATGGTAAAGCCTTAATGATAATAGGCTCCGGCCGCTTATCCGTCATCTGATTCTTAGGCAAAAATCCCACTTCCGTTGTGAGGGTAATAGTATTACCCACACTACGGTAATGGGAATCATCAACAGATAATGCATGAAGTTCACTAACTCTTCTGGCAGATGCAAAGGCTAAGAGAAATGCCGTTTTACAGGTCAAGAATTTGAACTCTACATCGTCTAACGGCTCAAAAGGAGCTTCTTAAAGCTTCAACAGACCCCAAGCCAAATTCCACTTGGGAATTAATGTGAGGGGTTCTAAGTCTATTAACAGAGAAATTTCTAACTATCTTGGATAAAGAAGTATCTGATCCAAACGCTAAGTTATCATGATGAGCGTAAGTGTCTGATAGCATAGACCTACAGCTCTTAATAGTGATGGGCTGCAGTTTGAGTTTGTAAAACAGATAGACCAGGAAATTGGCAATCTGTGGAATGGATGGATCATATATGTCTATCGACTGATCCATACACCAGTGGAAGAAAACCCTCCACTTTGCTGCATAATTCAATGAAGAGGAGGCTCTCCTACAGTTAGAAATTGCATCCACTGCTCGTCCTGTAAAATGTTTTCCGTGCAAGAAGTACCGCACAACGGAAATATGTGAAGGCTGATATCTTCCGGGTGGTGATCCCCTGAAATAGAAGATCCCTTCGAGGAGGAAGCTTCCGGGAAATGTCCCATAACAGACACCTGAGAAGATTGATCCAAGGTTTCTGTGATGACAGAGGTGCTAATAGCAGGGTTTTGCAGTGAGACTGTTTGATCTTTAACAGAATCTGCTGAATCAACGGAGCTGGAGGATAAGCATATCCTAACATTCCGTCCCATGAGATCGACAAAGCATCTACTGTGTACGCTCATTGATCTGGACATGGCGACATGAACGTCGGTAACTGATTGTTTAGGTGTGTCGCAAAAAGGTCTTTCATGGGACGATCCCACTGGTAGCAGATCTGACTAAATATTTGCTTGTTGAGAGTCCACTCCGATGGCAACAGGCGACCTTTCCGAGAGAGCGAGTCTGCTAGTACGTTCAGATGACCCGGTATATGACGGACTGAGAGATGAATGTAATGATTCAGAATGAATAGGAGAATCTTCTCAGTTAATTCGCATAACGGAATCAAGTGAGTGCCACCTTGGTTCCTGAGGTAAGCAACTACTCTCGAGTTGTCCCGACAGAATTTGAACATGGACGTCCGCTATTTGATGAATCCAATGTTGTAGTGCTAGCCAGATTGACATCATCTCCTTGATGTTTATGTGCTTTTCTGGAAACTGAGAGTCCCAAGGACCCTGACACTTCAAGTCTGCGGGACTAAGAGACGTGCCCCAGCCCGTCTGATTCACATCCATCACAATCGTGAAAGCCGGATCCAGCAGTTGAAGCGGAACTCCCTGAGTTAACCACTGAAGATGTGCCCAAATCTGAACCTTTTGTTTTACTAGGCCCATTAAAACAATACTGGCTTCGAGTGAATGCGTCTTCACACTCCAGTTCTGAGTAAAGAATATCTGGAGGGGACGTGTGCATAGGAGGCCCATCGGAATAAGATCTGCAGCCACTCCGCACAGCCCCATCAGTCGCATCAACTCCCTCGCTGTTATTGCGGGAGAGTTTAGACAAAAGCAAGCATAACAACTGACTAATTTTGCTCTGGGTAACAGCAGATGAATCAGATTGTTGTGAGTCTCGAAGCTCATTCCCAAGTGAATGAACGACTTGGATGGAGCTAGATCCAACTTTTTCTCGTTTACTATGAAACCAAGACGTCGGAACAATTGCAGCAGACTCTGAACATCGTTCTGAAGAATAATTCTGTTGCCATATCTCTGAAGAATGTCGCCCAAGTAAGCCGACAGTACCACAGACGAACGAGCTCGGAAGCATGACATTACCGAGTTTATTATTCGAGTGAAAGCCCAAAGAGCTAGGTTCAGACCGAAGCATATTGCTCTGAACTGATAAATCTCTCCTTGTACGGCAAAACGCAGGTACTTTCTGAATGCCGGATGTACCAGGACATGAAAATAGGCGTCCTTTAGATCTATGCTTGCCACATAGCCGTCCACTCGAATGCTCGCTCATACCAACCGAATGGTTTCCATATAAAACTTTGGAGCCACGATCAACTTGTTTATCCAGCTAAAGTCTATTATCGGAATGAGCTGTCTGTCTTCGGTACAAGGAACAGCTGACTGTAAAAACCTTGAGAATTTTGATTCTTGACGACCTCTATTGCTTCCTTTAATAAGAGAGCCTGTACCTCTGCTAGGAGAGACTCTCTTTTGAAAGGATCCGCCGGAAAATTTGTCCAACATCGACATCTTGTAAGTGGGGGTTTTGCTCGGAATGATAGCTATAGGCCTTCCGAGACTACACTTCTCACCCACTGATCTTCAGTGACTTCTATCCAGTTTCTCGCGTAGTTTGATAACTTTCCGCCAACTGGCAAGCAATTGAGTCTTATTCATCACCTGTACAATTTCCGAGGCTTACAGGAGGAGAAACTACATCCTCACCACGAAGAACCTCGTTCTGTCGGCTTAGGGGTGTCTGACCTATAGTCTTGATCAGACCTACACCCCTTTCCCGAGTCGCTATACTGACGACCTCCGAAATAATTATAAGAGGGTTTCTTGTACCCACGCAAAGGAGTTACCTTTAGATGACTTAGAAGTGGAATGGCCTCGCTTACCCCGGTCTGCTGAAGCGTGTTGATGAGACACCGACTTCAATACCAGTGCACTGGAAGCTTTCTTTGCAGCCTGCTCATAGAGTAACGAAAGCTTGTCGTCAAACAGAGTATGTCCGGAGACCAGAGCGACGTGGAGAGAGCTTTTCACCTTGTCATCTATAAGTGATGACGACACAAGAGCAGCATCACATCTGATCAATTCCAAATTTGCCACTGTCATGGCTGAGTTGTACGTGGCATACATGATTGCCCTGGAAAGAACTCTAAGCAAGGAACAAACGTCCTCAAATTCCTTCCCATTAAGACGTTTCACCATAGCTCTGGTAAGGTGATCTGTGTAGGACATCGCGCCCAGATTCGCTCTATTGGATGAAATAGCACATTCCATCACTTCAGAGATTTTATTGAATGATGCAGGTAGGGACATATCTAAATCTCCGGCCTGCTCATCTAAACGCAGAGGAACTCTCTGCACATCTTCTCCAACCGTTTTAAATGAACATGTTCCAAGGAACGGTATATTTATGGAAGATGTCAATAAGAAACCGCCTTTCCTCTTAGCACTAGAGAGGTTGAATATGACGTTGTCAACATGGCCGAAGGCCTGCGACACCTGTCTAGACAGTGTTGAGAAGGAAAGAATGTCCTCTTTCCTCCGCACGAAGTCTGCGTCCAGAGACAACAGCGGTTTCTCTCTAGTAGTCACATGCAGTTCCGAAAGGGAAGGGTAATCCTCTTCCTTGTCCCTTTCGCCATCCGACTGATTCAGCTGTGATATTTGGTCCTTCACATCTGCAGATGACTGGACCGACCCAGCACCATCCAACAGCTCACCAAAGGAGTCTGCGAAAGGCTGCTCTTGCACTTGCTGGGATGCTGCGATCAGCAGCACAATCTGTGACAGCAAGTCTGTTACCAAGGCTTGAGGAGCAGCGGCCTTTTGTTTTTTCAGCGCTTGCTGCTCCTGGGACAAAGATCCAGTGATAAATCTCTTCTCTGAATGTCCCATGATCCGAGCGTCGGAACGCTAGCTACTGAATGGTCCGACTTCACAGGCGAAAACTGGCTCTGTCTTTGCACAGCTGGCTGGATATCCAAAGTTGGTAGCTAGCATGTGGTCGTGTGTGCTTTTGTAACATAGCAGAGGAAGCTGTGACTGTAGGCGACCCCTGCAGCAGTCTAGGCGGATCGTTTCTCAAAACAACAATTGGCCCTAAATGTTGTTGGGTTAGAGAGGGGTCTCTCCACTTGCGGTCTTGTCAGACCTTGCCGAGCCTCCCGAAAAGAAACTTGCTGACTTCCTCCCTATTTTCGTCATCGCTGGGTGAGCTTTTGATTTTGAGGTGCTCGCTCTACCCAAATCTACACTTCCTTCAACTGCAACGGACTTACCCGGTGTCACGGCTCCCACGGACAGAGTAACCGCTTCACCAGTCGAGCTAGCTGCTTGCAAGGAATTAAGAACGCTAACTAGAGGCCTTATCCCTTGCTTAATATTCATGAGCACCTTCGCAGCTAGCTCCATTTGCTCATCAGAGTGCGACGACGGTAACACACTTTGGATGGGTGTCACAATACTGTCACCATGTTCTTGTTCCTCTGAAAAAAGAAACTGAAAAACTTGAATTATCTTGTGGTGAGAGTTCCGGCATAGGAATCTCACTGCCAACAACGTACCGGGACACCCGTCTCCAACGTTTGTCATCCCAATGTACACATGTAAGACAAGAATCCGTAGACGTGCATCGACTACAGGCAAGGCAACAAGCATGTAAATCCGAGGTCGACTTCCACGCCTTGCATTTTGAGCAGAAAGCTTTCATAATTACAATCAAAATACAAAGTCAATAGCACTCCTACAAACTCCACAATAAATATATGATAAAGATGCATGAATAATATAGCAAGCAAAATTAAATTCGAAAAATTAAACAAAAAAATATTTTGAAAATTTTTTGAAAAAATGCCTAAGTTCCCCAAGGGAACATAATGAGCCCACAGGCATCCCGATAGAGCCTAAGTGTGGACAAAATTCAAATTTTTTGAGCTACACTACCGGAATCATAATCCATGTATCCTACAGTAATCCTACAGTAATATAATATTAAATACTACATATATTTGAGGATGCTGCCAAAGCAAACAACTTCAAAGGAAAAAAATGGAAACAAGACATCAGGCGCACAAAAAGGCCCAAAGTCAGTAACCGATTTAAATGCTACCAGATGCAAAGCTAGATCTTCATACGAAGAGAAAATGATACATCAGATAGAAGATGCAAGACCAAAATGACCTAACATCCCTAGGGTGAGGATGTAACCATGGGGATAAACAGAATAAACATTCTGTAATTACACGTCAAACTTCCAAGAAATTTAATAAAAAATTTCAATAAAAAATAGCCAAAAGCTTAGGAATTTAACAAGAGGGCTTCAAGGAAGGATAGGGAAGGAACACCTAACAAACAGTGGATTAATCATCAGCAAGAATGAAGACGTCAGGCATATGTCCCGAAATTGGGAAACATGAAATAATTTTTATAATTATTATAAAGTTACAGCCCTGAACGTTTGAAACCACTGTTGTTCACTTCCATCACCCATTTACAGCCTTGGATCCACCAATTCTTTCATTGATTTGTGTCTGCCATCCTCAAAAAAGGAGATTTTCAAGCAAGATGTCAGATCATTGTTACTGACTTTAGGGCTAAACAAAGAATTATGGTTTGCACCAATTTCGGTACCTTCCTGGATACTGTGCATGTGCAGATAACAAAAGTATGGAGGACCAGATAGGACTTATCTTTTTCGGTTTTGTATGCAAATTTTGGGGATTAGGGGGCAAAATTTGTGTTTGGCCCTGAATTAAATTGAGTTAGCACCAGCTAGTCTGGGCCATTGTTGTGGTATAAAAATATACAAACACCAAACATTGGCAATGATTGTGGTCCAACAACTTGTCAAAAGAGAGGCATGCAAGCTTTTCACTGTAAAGCTAATGTACTGTAAATAAGGAATAGTTAGGAATAGTAGGATGCAAATAGTTGATTGAATTGTCCTGACACCAGGTAAAGAAAACTCCCCACTTCCCTGCATAATTCATAGAAGAGGTCCTCCTTGAAGCAGAAATGCAGAGTATTGCTCTTCTGGGAATAATGTTCACGTCTTGAGGAAAGACCTGACAACAGAAAGACGTGAAGGTTGAGAACTGCTGGATTGCAATGTAGCCTATAGTTGTTGCCTTGAAACAACAGGTTCCTCAAGAGAGGAAAACAATGTGGTATGTTGAGTAGAAGTCTGAGAAGAAAAACCCATGATCTCAGAAGAGACAGAGGGGCCACCAGAAAAATTCTGCAGGTTTACTCTTGGATTTTTGGGGGCACCAGTTGAATTAACAGAGTAGGAGGGATAGCAGAGCTGACTACTCCATCCCTGTGCATGGAGAGATCATCCACCACGAATGCTAATGGATACTGGCATGGAGAGACAAACCTTTGAAGCTGTATGTTCCAAATTGTGGCAAATTGGTCTATCATAGGATGATGCCGACAGAAAGACTTTCCTGCTGATAGTCCACTCTAGATCTGTTGGAAGAATTTTCCCATGCTTGGGACAGCGAGACAGAGATCCCATTAAGCCAACCTGTAGTGTGGCGAACAGAGAGGGAAATGTTTAGTTCCTAAGTAAACAGCAGAATCTTTTCTGTTAAACTGAACATCAGAAGAAAGTGAGTGCTGTCCTAATTCCGTAGATAAGCTACAACTGTAGAGTTGTTGAATCGAATTTGAAATTTGGAAATTCGACAGCTGAATTTTCCAATACATAAATTTATAAAAATAGCTAGCATCTCCTTCTGACTGATGTGGAGAACTGACTGGTGATTTTTCCAGTCAAAGAACTGCTTTCAATGACAAAATTAGTCAAAGAACTGCTTTCAATGACAAAATTAGTCAAAGAACTGCTTTCAATGACAAAATTAGTCATCCATGAAACAAAATAGTTCCCACAACCTTTCAGTGAAAGCTACACAAAAACGTTAATGGATAGTACTTTAATACAACAAATAATAAGAAAAACTTTTCGCAATGAAATAGTAAACATCTCTCATTTTCATAACATGTTGGTGAGTTTATTTCATGGTTGATTTTTCAGTGTAATTCGCCAATTTATTCATTTATTTATTGGTGTTTAAGGTCACATACTTATGCACAATGGCTAATCATGACCATGACAGTTTTACAGGTGGAGGAAGCAGGAGTACCTGGAGAGAATCACTGAGCATCGACGAGCAACTGTCAGCTCAACATTCTAACTCTCATTACGTGTACAGTCCCTGTAAAAGTAGTATTCCAAATTACCCCAGTTGTTATTGTTACATATGATTACATAATGCAGTCACTGTTAATCCGGTTCAATTACAATCTCTGTCTGTTTATAGAGGAAGTTTTTATGAGTGAAGGGAGCTAATTAATGGGATTTTCCAGCACTGGTCTGAGAAAGCATAACACTTTTGAGATGTTGTTTATAACCTTTCTGACAACTTTTATTTATCAAATGTTATTAAGTATCTTTTTGAAATTTATTCTGTATTTTGTTATAATTTATTGGGAATGCATATATATCAATATATTCAATTAATTGTAATTTGTAACAAAAACAAAAACTCACACTAAAATAATCTTGGCATATAAAGTTCAAATGGAGAAATATTCAAGTCTAATTACTGTGCAATATTCATTTTTGCATTCAACATTTCATGTGACAACTGTAAAAATCAGCCAGCGCTATACACAGTACTGTCCAGATTATTGCACAAAGCCTACATCTTTGCTTCTGAAATACAGCTTATGCTCCCTCCTTTGCAACTAGTCTGAGGGTCTGGGCTAGTTTCAGTTAGGAGTCATAAACTATATTTTGAAACAGAATCATGTAAAA
This sequence comes from Pictodentalium vernedei, assembly GCA_031216915.1. Lineage (NCBI taxonomy): Eukaryota > Metazoa > Mollusca > Scaphopoda > Dentaliida > Dentaliidae > Pictodentalium > Pictodentalium vernedei. The sequence continues at coordinate 123,860,766 of CM062288.1, forward strand.
AGTACTGTCCGGATCGACGCTCCGGTGGTGGTGGGGGGGGGGGGGGGGCGGAGGGGGGGGTGTACATCTGTTATTTATGGGGGGGGGGGGGGGGGGTGGTGTAAACTTTAAACTATGAGGGTGTCAAAGCCCGCTCTCACTGGACGTCGACTCAGCACATATACATGCGTCAATCTTAGGTGGAAAAGACAGCTATCCAGTATAAAGAAAACGACACTTGATACATAGCCATATGTTGTATGATATACTTGTCTGGGGCCATGTACCCTCAACCAGAAGAATTTCAACACTCCAAAAAAAGGCTATCCGTATCATAACAAATCGAAAATATACCTTGCACACCGAACCTTTATTTAAAAACTGTGGAATACTGAAGTTTGAAGATTTGTATAAGCTACATGTGCATCTTTTTATGCATGATTGGTACCACAATAAACTCCCCATGCCATTTGACAATACTTTTGAAATGTACACTAACCCTTCTGGAATGGAAACAAGACAAACAGGAAATGTGCGCTCCCTCAAACCAAGAATTCGCTTTTCTGCTGACCTCCTGATTCATTCTTTCCCAAAACTTTGGAATGATTTAAATCTCGAAGTAAGGCAATATAACAGGCCTCTGATTATAAAGACAATAATTAATTCATTCTTGAATGGATATTCTTCTGACATTACTTGCACCAATCCATTCTGTCTGGATTGTGGTCCAGCATGAAGTGATCTCATCCTCCCAACTATCGCTATTTCTACAATTAATCCTAAATCTAAGACTTTTCAAATCACCACTTGTTTTTTCTGGTTACCTCCGAACATTGGGAAAGCTTCACAAAAAGCCTCTCTAAGGGTTCACTTATTGTGAATCGGGGAGGACAAAGAACTAAACCACTCTGATGTCAGGACAAAATAAATCATGTCTGGGAATGGCAGGAAGACAGCCTTTCTGGCTATGTCATTTGCATGCAGTGTACACTTTTTTATTGTTATTTTGTATCTATGTAAACTGTACATGAGTATGCTGCAAAATAAAGTTTCATTTCATTTCATTTCACACTCGAACGCATGGTCTCTCAGTGTGCTGCAAAACACGGGGCTGTAGAAATTGTTTTTTCTCATTTTTTGCAACTATCTATTCAAATCACCGCTGGATGTTTTCCAATAAATTGTCGCCCAAAAAAAAATTCCGAAGCTTTGTTGTTGTGGTATAAAATCTACAAAGAGTTTTATGGTGGGAATTTGCCCCCAAATGAAGTTGTCCATCGGAGAAGTTGGCCAAAAATAAAGTCAGCAACAGAGGTAGGCCCCCAAGTCGGTCCACGGAACAAATCGGCCCAGGGCTTTTTCGTAGTGCTAATATACATGTGCACGATTAACTTAAGTGACAGGCCAAATGTTAGAAATTGATTTTTTTTCTCATTGTGTTGCAACTATTTGTTGGAAACACCACACCAGCGCGGTCTTTTCCTATAAATAGATTCAAAATAATTTCAATATTTGTCGTAGTGCTAATAAAATTGTTAAATGGTAGGTCGAATGTTAGAAACAAAATTTTCTTCAGATGTCGCAGTGCAAATATAAAAGCATATAGATAAGACCCGGACGGAATGGTTTCACGTGCCGAAGGCGCGCAGGGATGGTTTGGGGAACCCTCAGTGTCAGTATATAGATAACATAATTGTAATTCAATTTAATCAGTTTCTGATGTGGAAATTTCAAAAGAATAAATTTTATAGGAGTAATTTATGATTTGTCTATAATTGTCACCAATCACATTAATGTTTTCATTGCGATCAGAGGCTGTTTCAGAAACAATCAGTAGCTATTGTCGGCTCTTGTTTTACATCTTTGGAAGGGTAATTAAAGGATTAGTTCGGATTAGGAAATGTTATTGCTACCAAATTTTATTGCTGCCGCGAGAACTCAATAATTGATCATGTTAAGTGTTGTGTTATATTCAGTCAAATGATATCTTTACCGACTGGTCTTCCACTGCATTTTTTTTTTACCAAGAACATTTTTGGAGGGTGGGGGCAGATTAACATTCTGCACCTGTCTTTTGGGTATTCTTTTTATATTTTTGCCCCGCCAAGTTGAGTGGGAACATTGCCTTGTAAAACCATGCTTTGCCACGTTACTGGGGGCGAGTTCGCAATTTGGCCCGTTTAGTGGGAAACGAAACTATGTTGTTCTCAACCTGTTAAGTCGACATCAGCTGTCCTTCATGCGAATACATGGAAAATTGTGCAAAGTTCTTTATCATTGCCCTTAATATGTCTGCCACTGCAGAATAAAAAAGTTGTGTATTTGAATGACTCTTTTCGAAAGGTTCTTCAACCTGTTACAAATGAGATTTTTTTATCATTTCCATTTTTGGAGTAACTTCGCTAATATAAGTCGGATTGTAAAAATTCAAGGACGAAATTGCACTGATTTTCACTCTCAATATATTTGAAACGAAATATGTTTTTAAAATTTCCCTATGATATTAAAATAGTATTTGGCCGACTGGTTGGGAAAATGCGCTAATTGGTATCCAAAAATTATGGGATCAAAGAAACACCGACATCGACAAAAAATAACGAGAAGGTCTTCACAAATATTCATGCGAGATCGAAACTGCCCTCAAAAGTCATTTTGTACGATATTTCGAAATAAATTTTAACGATTTTATTTTTATTTGTGTAGTTTGGGAGCGATGCACTTTTTTTCCCTAATTATTAACGGCCGTTTTGCAGAGAAATGATGTTTGGAGGTACTATTTTGGGTCGGAAGCATAACCTTGTCACAACACTGGAAAACCCTTCGTGCTAATTATAACTGATAGTACGTCTTATTGAAGTCACGTGGTTGGGTTTTGAAACCCCACCTCATACAGCAGTTAGTGGGGAGTCGATTGGCAGTGTTTTACAGGGAGCGTACATGTAATGCTGTTCAAGTTCCACTCAGGCAGGGTTACAGTGGTTGGAGACAAGTGCACCATCGATGTGCAGTATGCCTTAGTACACGTCGTCATTGTGCCCCCATGTAGGCAACTGGGATAAAGTGCGTTGCCCAAGGACAACTCAGGACCTGTAGGATAGAAGTCCAACGGCCTACCACTGAGCCACCGTGCTCCGATTCACCAATTGTACCTCCTCTGAAAAGTTAAAAAATTTATAGTAATTTATATATTTTTTATACTTACCAATGACCCAGACATAGCTGGTGCTAACTCTTAAAATATAGGGCCAAACACAAATTTTGCCCCCCAATCCCCAAAATTTGCATCTAAAACTAAAGAAAACATGTCCTGAAAGGCCCTCCACACTTCGCCCCTACTGCGCATGCGCAGTGTCAAGGACGTTCCGAAATTGGCGCCATTTATCATTCTAATAACCAGTGCCTGGTAAGCGCTATGTACTCAGCGGGGAGGCAAGAGTTCCCAACTCCTGGGAGGGCCATCCCCGTCTGGGTCATTGGTAAGTATAAAAAATATATAAATTACTATAAATTTTTTAACATTTTTATACTGTACCAATGACCCAGACATAGCTGAATAGTAAAAAGGCTGGAGGGCCAAGGACATAGAGCAAAATGGAATACGCTCAATAAAATAAAATAGAGTCATCCCCTGTAGGGAAAAGAAGTAATAGGCCTTATATGTATCTTTCTTATTTATGATAAATTAGAAAGATACAACACCTTCCAAAAATTGAGCTTCATACATCCATGTACTCTATTAATATCCAATAATCCTTATACTAATAATTTTTAAAGTAAGCCAATAATAAAGTAAGTCTAGAGAATAGAGACTCTTATACTCCTAAAAGTGTGTGAGAATTGCATAATCATGTCCGTTGACATATGCAATATTCAAAAGCTATACTTTAAAAACTAAGACTTGAATGAATTTTATAAACTTAAACTTCTCACTAACAACCATCCCAATAACAGCTCAGAATTACTAACTCCGGAGGAGGTATCCCCTTGTTTTCATAGTAAAAACAGGTGACCCAAGGGAACACCCTCCCCCCCCCCCCCCCCCCCCTTTTTCTTGCCCTGGGTCAAATAGCCCAGAGCGAAGAGGGCAGCCGAACGGAGACACTGCCGAAACAGACAGCCTACCTAGCTATAGTAGCAACTGTTAAGTGAATGACATTCTGAGCAGTAGATAATAGACCTAACAATAGAGGCCTCCAGAAATGGACTCGATATTTCTGAGATAAAATTCATGAATGGATGGCTGAGCGCAATGAGCAGCCTTCAAAAATCTATAATAGCAACACTATTAATGTAAGCCCAAGAAGTAGAAGAACTCTTACTTCATGAGCCGAAATCTTAAGCACAACTGCTAAGCCAATGATATACCATAAGCAGTACGCTAGTTAATAGAATCCATTAACAATAAAATGGAGCGTAACGTCCTTCTACTAGACATCAAAGACAGAAGAAGCTTACGCCCTTGTAATAAACAGATATCTGTTTATAAATACATAAACTGTACCCGGAAAGAGTAAAGGCCTATGCCCATACGAAGACGGAAGGACCTTAAAATAATAGGTTCCGGATAATAGGAGCCTAACTCTTATGCAACAATCCAACCTAAATAGTAACGGAAGTATTGATTCCGAAACTATGAAAGTGAAAATCATCCATCGATAGTGCATGAAACTCACTGACTCTACAGTAAAAGAGAAACCAACAGAATTACTGTCTAAAAGGTCAGAATTTGAAAACTACTGTTTCCAGAGGCTCAAATGATTACTTAGCTAAATAAGAACCGAAGTTAAAATCCATATAGGAATTTAATCTAAAGATTCTAAGTCTATTTATCAAAAAGTTACTAACTGACTTAGATAAAGAGACAAAAGACTCAATTGTAAACTATCGTAGAGTGCATAGGTATGAGGTAACATAAACCTATAACCTAAATAACAACAGGCTGCAGTAGATCTTGTGAAACAAGTATACTAAAAAATAGCAATGAGTAGTATGGAGGGATCAACCATATGAACATAATGATCCCTACACCACGACGGAAGAGCCTCCACTTTAGTCGCATAGAATAGCGAAGAAGAGGATCTCCTATAGTAAGAAATCGTGTCCAAAGCTCGTCCAGTACAGTGCTTACAATGCAATACGGACCACACAACGGAATACATGAAGGTTGCGACCTTGCTGGTTGTGATAAAGATGACACGATTTACCCAGTGAAAAAAGATCCTCACATAGAGGAAGATTTCACGTTAAGATCCACAGTAGACAAGAGAGTAAATTACTTATGATCTCTGTGAAGATAGAGATGCTATCAACAGAAATGTATTGTGGTTGTTTATCTTAGCAATACCTGCTAAAACAACAGCGCCGGAGGATACGCGTATCCTATCATTCCGTCCTATAGATCAATAGAGCGTTAACAGTATTAGCTCAGAGATCTGGACAAGCCAACACATACGTCTGCAATTTATTAGCAAGCTGTGTCATAAATAAAACATCATTGGGCGCTCCCATAGATAGCAAATCTGAATGAATACTTGTTTGTTGAGAGTCCATTCTGACAGCAACAAGCGACCCGTAAGAGAACGGGAGTGCGATAAAACAATCAGACGACCCAGAATATGACGGACCAAAACTGAACTTGGTGTACTATAACCAACAGACGGATTCTTTCCATTAAATTGAATAACGGAAACGAAAGAGTGCCTCCCTGGTTCCGGAGATACGCCACTACTGTCGAATTAAAGGACAGGAATTTGGGCATGCGTTTCTGAATAATGTTCATGCAATGACATAAAGCAAGCCTAAAAAACATTATTCCGCGGAAGTTAAACTGATAGCTAAAAGACTGCGGAACCCAAAGACCCTGGCACTTCGAATCCGTAGGGATCAGTATATATCCCAATCTGTTTGACTGGCAACCGTCATAACAGCCACACTCGGGTCCGGCAACTGCGGCGGCACTCTCTGAGTCAACCACCGAATGTTTGCCCCAGTCTGAATCTCTTGTAACACTAGATAGACAAGAGAATGTATAAATCAAGCAATTCATGGATTGCCGGAAAGTTGCCGTCGAAGAGAAGCTCCTCCGAGAACGAAGCGACTCTGAGAGTTCTTAACCTACTATCCACGCGTGGATGTAGCTAGGGCTGCATCACGTCTAACCAACTCCAATCAGCCACTGAAGGGCGGAGTTATACGTGAACAAACTACTGCCCTCAAAAGAAATTACATTGAGAATAATATCCCGTAAATCTTTTCTTGAAGACGTAATGAAAACGCCTCAGTAAGGCGGATTACGTATAATAAAGCGTCTAAGTTAAGTCTACTATACATAATGTCGTTCCCAACATTGAAATTGGAAAAGACATAAACGGCGAAAAAGAATATATATGCAGTCTTTAATCACACCGTCTAGACGCGTATGAACTCTCGGTATGCCCTGCTCTGCCAAAATAAACTATATGTAAAAAAGATAAAATGGCAGAAATGAGCCACGCGGACAAGAAACTAAACTATCATGCTTAGTAGCAGGCTTGTATATATATATAAATATATAGCGTCGAAAAATAAAACACATGTTGTAATGACAATATTGGACTGCGTCGGTAAGTCAGGGACAAAGTCCCTGTACCGATTGAAAAATCCGAGTCCAATGACGCTATAAGTCTCTTATCCAAGATCGCAGCAATGAAGTCCGAAAAATAATCACTGGAAGAAATGCCAGAAGATATGAAAGGCATCTTCCGATACTACTAAAGGGAAAACTCGAAATCTTTCGAATCCCTTTCGCCATCCTGTCGGACCCTATAAAGCGTTCGGTCGTCCGTAGCTTGATGCAACCGCGGACCGCACCGACCCAGCGCCGTCGGATAATTCCTGATTCGACCGAGAAACTGTCAATTGCTGGGATGCTGCGAAACAACTGTGCTAACTCGGATAGCACGTCCGTCACTGAGGCCTGAGGAGCAGCGGTCTTACGATGCATTGCCGCAGGAAGCTCCGAGATCGTTACCCCGTGCATACTTCCAATATGCGAGCGAACGGAGTGTATAGGCCTCGTGTCCCTTGGCTACCAGATGGCGCGACCTATTCGCTGTGGAATCACTGAATGCCGAAACTGATCGGATACTCGAGGTCACGTAGCCAATGTGCGGTCGTGTGCCCTGCTGTGAGGATGAGGAAGCATTAAAGACAGTCTCTCGGACTGTCAATATAACGGAGCGTCCCGAGCAACGGACATATGCTCCGAATGTAAAATATCTGAACCACAACATGCGGTCCCCTATGTTGTTGGCTTCCTCCGATCTGTCCTCAATCTGCCGTCACTGGGTGAGTACTAAAGTAATTAAAGTGCTCGCATCACCCAAATCTCCTTCCTAGACCGCAACGGACGAACCCGGCAGCCGAACCATTCGATGAATGTACGCTACACCGGGTGAGCTAGCGAATGTCACTCCGTAAGCGATAGACATATTCCATGAGCACTTATTGCCGCTAACTCTTCATTAACTATGACGACAGAGGCACACTTTTGAAAGACATCTCCATAATTCTTCGAACAAGAAACCAGAAATGCTTGGATAGCAAGCATAAAATAATAATATATATAGCGTCGTTCAATAATTCGAAAGTTTGTGTGACATTATTGGACTATGTCGGAACTGAGGGACGATGTCCCTGAACCGAACCAAAAATTTCTAAGTCCACCGACGCTATCGGTTTCTTATCCGGCATCGCAGCATATTTTGTTCCGAAAGGGAAAGCTTGAAATCCTCCAAATCCCTTTCGGTATCCCGTCGGACCGGATGAAACTTTTGGACGTCCGTACCCGCTTCCGCGGAGCGTCCCGACCCAGCATCGTCGGATAAAATATATGCGACAGATTCAGTTGATGCTGGGATGCTGCGATAAACTGTGCTATTAAGGAAAGCACGTCTGTTCCCGAGGCCTGTGCAGTAGCGGACTTACGATGCATTGCCGCTGGAAGCTCCGTGTACGTTGACTCCCGCACACTTCCTATGCGAACGTCCGGAGTCTGCAGGCCTCGAGTCCCCGGCTACCGACCCAGCGCTGTCGGATAATTCTCGATCCGACACCGTTTCTGTCGGCTGCTGGGATGCTGCGATAAGCTGTGCTATGTGCACAAGAATGTCCGGCGTCGAGACCTGCGGAGGCGCAGTCTATCGCTGCTTCGCCGAGGGCAGCTCCGCATCAGATGGCTCCCGCATACTTCCTATGCGAACGTCCGGAGTCCATCGGTCTCGAATCCCTGGCTGCCGGATGGTGTGACCTGGTCGCCGAAGAATCCTTGATCGGCGAAGCTGGTAATATATCGGCGGTCACGCAGCCAAGGTGCGGTCGTGTGCGCTGACGAGAAGAGGAAGCCTTAGCAGTCTCAGCGGACTGCCTATACAACGGAGCGTCCCGAGCGACGGACGTATGCTCCGCTAGCGACACATTTGTACCACAACATCTGGGGCCAGATGTTGTTGAACGAGAGAGGGGCCTCTCTCGCTTGCCGTCCGGATGGACCGGAACGAGCTATGAACCAGACTAAAAGGCTTCCTCCGTTCTCCCTCCGATCCGCCGTCACTGGGTGTGCATTAAGTTAATTTTATAGTGCTCGCATCACCCCAAAATTCCTTCTAGACCGCAACGGACGAACCCGGCTGCCGAACCATTCGGTGAATGGACGCTACACCGGGCGAGCTAGCGGACGTCAAAGGCCGTCGAACCTACTAGGGTCCTCTTAGGCAATTGGCGTATTACATGAGCACTTTTCCGCTAGCCCTTCATTAATTGTGACGACGGAGGCACACTGTTGGAAGACATCACAGATACATCACCCTAATCTTGATCGTCTGAAATAGAAATTGATAAAGTAGAGTGACCCTGCGGGGAAAGGACCGGAGTGTCCAAATCCCCAACAACATACCGTGACATACGCTTCCCATATTGTCATCGAAATCATACGATACAGAACAGGAGTTAATGCGAGTACACTGACCACATATAGAATGATAATAAGGTCAGAGGAAGACTTCCTCTTAAAACAATTGATCAATATCCTTTCAATGTGAAAAGAAAACAAGTCCTGGTACTCGCACTAACCCCTGGCAAAATACATAATAATAATATGATCCATTAATATAGAAAAAATAATTGAAATCAAAATATTTTGAAAAAATATTTTTTCAGAACAGCCCAAGTTTCTGAAAAGTAACGTTGAGCCCCAATGGATCCCAAGCCTAAGTGTGGAAAAAAAATTTTAAAAATATTTTAAACAATTTATTCAACACTTACGAACAATAATAATGTATCTAGTTATGATTAAAATAACATAAAGATATTATTATTTAGAAATCCCCCCCTCACACAGAGGGCTGTTGTAAATGTAAACAATGAGTGTAAAAACACTAAAATAAGACTCCAGGCACCCAGGCCCGAAATCAGTTACCAAAAATACACCATCTGATGCAAAACAGAGACTTCCAGGGAAGAAACTGCAGAACATCAGATGGTAGATGCAGAACACAACGCCTAACCACCCGTAGGTGAAGACGTAAACATGGGGAAAGAACAGAATTCATTCTGTTATTCAGCTAAAACTCCCAAGAAATTTTAGTAATAATAATTACATAAACTATGCCAAAAGCATGGGAGAATAGCAAGGGGGAACTTAAAGGACAGGGAGAGAGGAAAAACACTTGAAAAAACAGTGTAACTAAATAATCAGAATGACAACAAAATGGCTGCTGCCTTGAAAATAGGTAACTTAACATAATTTCATTAAAAAATTTTAAGTTACAGCCCTGATAATATTCTGTCACACATTCTTTTCCTCTCCTCCTTTTCTATCCTCCTTAGAATCACCATTTCACTAATATTTATGTGTCTGGCATCATTTAAACTGAGATTTAAAAGCACAAAGATCAGTCAGATGTTAACTGATGAAGGGCCAAACTTAGAATAATAAATGGCGCCAATTTCGGAACGTCCTTGACACTGCGCATGCGCAGTAGGGGCGAAGTGTGGAGGGCCTTTCAGGACATGTTTTCTTTAGTTTTAGATGCAAATTTTGGGGATTGGGGGGCAAAATTTGTGTTTGGCCCTATATTTTAAGAGTTAGCACCAGCTATGTCTGGGTCATTGGTACAGTATAAAAATATAAGATTTTTAAATAACATAATTGTTTGTCTTGAGTCAGTCAAGACGAAAAATACAGCATCTTTGTTTTGGCTATTTCCTTATATTTTTAGCAGAAGCATATAAGAAAACTGCTATTCAATCTTCTAAATAGGAATTATAATAAAATCAAAAATAATAGATTTATATCATTAAAAACATACCATGATCATCTTCGAGGACATCAAGTTTACTCCCAGTTAATGGAACTGGATCCTGTGTGGATTTGGGAGGAGGAACTCTTGACCATTCACAAAAATTAATATAGAATCGTTTATTATAAGGCTCCTGAAAAAAAATAAATTAAATTTGAATACTTCAGTGCCTAAGCCATTCTGACCAAAAACATTGGAGTAACTTTCATTAACCCTTCACCTAACACAAAATAAAAGACGACACATAACCAAAATATTTTTTAACTAAAAATTTTCAATTTTTGCTTTAATTCTTAACCTGCTGTGTATTTTCAAAATATTTTTCATCAAATCTTGTCATGGTTGCTGTGAAGCAGCCATGACAAGATGAGATGAAACATTCATCTGAATTAATGTCAAGAAATATTGTTAAAAAAAGACCATGCACTTTACCAGGGGAAATGTTTTTAAATGTGTCCGAATTATACTTATTTCATGATCAGTGGCAGGAGATTTCATGTCCTGGGCAGGAATATCTGCCAACAGCTGAGGAAAATGTTGAAAAAATAAAATTTGAATGGCGATTTTTAAAACTTTTGCGAGGATCAAAATGACATAATGCTCACTCCATTCAGCTGTTGAGAAAAAATTTTGCTAGAATCATTATGAGAATCAGATTCTCTTGAAATTTTGCCCCTGGTACTGGCCAGCTATGAATGCTGTGTAAGGTAAAGGACTAAATTCCTGCTTTGTTGCTCTGTGACATATATTTACAAAATGATTATATAAATTTTATTCTGACAGACTACATTTTATATCGGGTACAGTGAAACCCTGCTAATTGAATATCCACTTTGTCAGTGAAAATTATTGAGTTAACAGGTGTATTCAATTAACATTGAATTGGACGCTTTCCTGTTTTCTAGAGATAAACTGAGCATTTATTAATGGATTAAATGTCTGTATTTAATATACTGAGGCCAAATTAGTAAAAAAAACAAGGGAAATTTGGCAACTATCAGGGTAATTTCTCAACTTATTAAAAGATTTTTTTATTCAATTAACATGAGTTTGCATCTTTAGTCTACAAGCAAATAACAGTTTAAATTTGTGCTGAAGGTTTTGAAATAGTTTTGTGTATGGAAGTTTTATTCCATTAACAGGAGTCTGCCCTTTAGCCTAAAAGCAATTAACAGGTCAAATTTGTACTGAAGGTAAAGAAAAGGTTTTATATATGGAAGTCATATTCAATTAACAGGATTATTCAATTAACTCAAATTTGAAGTCAGTCCTTCTGTATGCAGCAGAGACATGGAGGATGACCAAAACAATAGTCAGGAAAGTCTAGACCTTCATTGACAGCTGCCTAAGGAATCTCAAGATCTGCTGGCCAGACATCATCAGCAAGGAGAGTCTTTGGGAAAGAACCTGCAGAAGAACTCAGGAAGAGAAGATGGGGCTGGATACGACACACCCTATGCAAACTTCCAACCAACATCACCAGGCAGGCACTGAAAAGGAACCCTCAAGGCAAACCTCAAAGCAAACAGAAAAGAGGCTGTCCAAGAAACACCTGGTGGCACAGGCTCAAAGCGGTCATCACCAGGATGGACTACACCTGGAACCAGTTAGAGAGAATGGCACAGGACAGAGGATCCTGGAGGGCTGCAGCTGGCATCCCAAACCCTGGTGGGGTAGACAGGCATAATTAAGTAAGCAATTAAGTAGGCTCCACTGTACTACCTAGGCGCACTGCTAATGGAGGGGGGGGGGGAGGGGGGTAGGAGGATGTGACACCCACCACAAACTTAACATTTATTCTATTATATCTTGTTTGACAGAGCTCCATGACAAGATATAATAGATTAAATACCTGTATTGGATGTACTGAGAGCAAATAGCTCTATAAACAAAGGAAAACTGGGGAGAGTCAAGGTAATTTCTCGACTAGGTTACAAGATTTTTTATTCAATTAACAGGAGTTTACTCCATAACCTATATTCAATTAACAGGTCAAATTTGTACTGGAGGTATTGTAAATGATTTTGTGTTAGGAAATTATATTCAATTAACAGGGTTATTCATTTAAGAGATATCCAATTAAGTGGGCGCCACTGTACCACCATTTCATCAAAACAGAAAAAACACAAAATAGATCACAAAACTAAATCAGAATCTTTCATCTAATGAATCAATAATGTTACTGATATATTATTTTATCTGATTCGTTCCAAAACATAGCTTCTGAGACATCAATGGAATGATCTTTATAGGCTCTTTTCAGTGTCATAATGCCATAAATCTGTTTGAGAAGTAAAAAATGAAAAAAATGTTTAATAGTTTTTTGAAAATTCAGTGAATAACTTTATAATAAAAACCTTTACGAGCTCACGTTTTGACAGCCACTGCTGTCTACATTGGGGCTAGACATGCAGTTCAATCAAAATTCACCCCCCACCCTCCCCCCCAAAAATTGATTAACCCTTCAACTAACATGAAAGGCAGACAATACTAGCAAACACAATTCTTGAATAATTATTTTTTTCATTTTTTGCATCAAAAATGATAAATTTAAAGTAATTTGTATATTTTTTATACTTACCAATGGCCCAGACTAGCTGGTGCAAACTCAAAGTTATCAAGGGCCAAACACAAATTTTGAATCCCCCAATCCCCCAAATTTGCTTGCAAAACCGAAAATAAAAAGTCCTATCTAGTCCTCCATACTTTTACTCTCCGTGCATGCGCAGCCGTCAGGAAGTGATCGGAATTGGTGCTAACATCATTCTTTGTAGAAGAGAGTACTAGATTACAACTCAGCAGGGAGGTATGCGTGCCCACTCATGGGAGGGTCATACCCATCTGGGCCATTGGTAAGTATAAAAAATATACAAATTACTTTAAATTTATCCTATTTTTATACTATAAACCAATGGCCCAGACTAGCTGAATTGTAAAAAGGCAGAGGGCCTAGGACTTCAGACTTAGTAGACCAACATAGTTCCCAAGCCTGCAATCCAAGGTGAAAGGAAATTAAATTTAAAAGGAATTACATGTATGTATCTCTATACAGTAATAGAGAAGACATATCATAAACTAGAAAAACTGAGAGCACTGCCCACTAAATGATACCACCCACTCCCACCAAGAAACATTTTACAACAGTAAAAGTGTGTTAAATGTAGAGAGCACAAACACTGACACCAATGTTTGAAGGTTTCATTGAAATCCATTCACTAGTTTAAAAGAGGTCGTGGATAGCAAATGTCAACAACTCCCCCCCCCCCCCCCCCCCCCCCCCCCCCGCCCATGCAAGCTTGAATTGACAAAGCCCATTTTTAAATATGGCAAACCCTAAAAATGAAAAAATCAGAAAACAAAACTGGAGGTGCACATCTTCAATATATGTAAAAGAATATCTGAAATCCATTACCTGGTTTAAGAGGAGTTGTGGATAGCAAATCTGTACAGAATGTCAATTGAATTTGACATTTCAATATGGGAAACTGTAGAAATGAAAATATCTGAAAACAAAATAGGAGGTGCACATCTTCAATGTATGTAAAAGAAGGTCTGAGAGTTTCAATGGAATCCGTTCACTGGTTTAGGAGGAGTTGCAGATTGCAGATGTGTACCCCCCTAAAGTGTAATGGATGGACGGACGTACAGACGTAAGGACGGACAAAGTGAACACTATATACCACCCACTTTTCAAGTGGGTGGTATAATAAGGAGCCATATCCAAGTAATTTTGTAATCTTAGAATGAATGATTAGGCTAACTGGGTGTAACAAGCCCCCATTTTTAAGGTTAGTCTGGACTAAACTAAGCCCCTTAAATTAGGATGGCGTATTCGAGAGTGAGAGACTAACGCCCACAAACACACGGAATTTCTAAATAATAAACAAGATATATCTAGGATCAGTAATAATCTACAGACGAAACAGCTTCACTCATAGTTACACACTTATCAAGCTGGAAGAGATGAAGACCCCCCCCCACCACCACCCCTCCTTTTTATGAAGGAATATTCTTCAAAACAAAGAGGAAAGCGCTCTGAAATCAGTGAAAAGCGGTACCAAATAGTCAATATATATTGGCCCAACAGGCACCCAGTTATTAATTATTATTAATTATTAGTGCTTAATGCCACTTCAGAAGCTAAGGCTATCGTGGCGATCCCAGTAATTACCAGCGCAAGCCTCTAACGTGTATCGGAGTCGGAATATGTAGATAGGTTGAAAATCGTTGATATAATGTGTACAACCATACACTTGTCCAATTGAATCCCAAAGGAAAGTATCTGAAGAGCAAACATGCTTATAAGGCAACCCCAACAGATGACCCCGTTCAGGTGTACAATTATTTCCAATAATAAAACTCCAATTGAACCGTGCAAATATACGAGAATGTGTACCATCTCTTGTAGAAACCTGGATTTAGAACATGGAACGAGCTATGATTAACAGACTCGTCACGGACTGTCCCTGAAATAATTCATTGTTTCCTAGGTTCATAACAACCAATGACTGTTCAGAGAAAGAATATACTACTCTGAATAATGATGCCAAAAATTGAGAATGTATGCATAGACGGCCTTTTGGAAGTTCCATAACTGATCCAAATTGCCTTAAAATTCTCATGAGCTCTACAAGTAGAGCAAGAATTTATATAATCTGTTCAATTATGCGTCTGCCTAATAAATACACATATTATGCATGCAGGCAATGAAATCCTGCATGTACTCATCTGAATACAGCTTGTATCCACGGTATGACCGAATGATACAAGTGTAACCAGGAAACTGAATGAATAATATGACATTATGCAGTTTACTGAGTAATAAACTCATACGTCGTAAGAAAAGGCCAGACCGCTCTAAGCGAAACTTTTCAGAGTGGACTAATTGCCACATTGGAGAATGTCGCCCAGATAACCGACATCTTAACCACACAGGTACACGAAGGTTAGCAATTTTATTGATAAGGAATCATATACTCGTATATGACTTATAAACGAACAACCACAGGAACAAACCAACTAAATAGTGGATGTGCCCATGAGGTCGCCGTTAGAACACGACCCAGTCGCCAATCGAGGAGCCATGAAAGGCATGTATCTACTTGAATGCATACGAGGCTTACAGCAAGAAAACTACATCCTGCCCTGTAATCGTCTCTTAACACATTGGTAGGGGGAGGGGTTCGACGAATAATTCCTATCGAACCCGTCCACCCACCCACCCACATTACTTGAATCGCTCTTGTGTTAGTTATCAAATAGTATAGGAACCACAGGGCTCCCTCGCATCTGACCAACTCCATAATGCCACTAAAGACGGAGAGGGACAGGATGAACAAATAATACACCATATAGACATAATATCCAGTCTCCAAGGTGGAAATATAATCCACAGCAATAGACTGGATAGAAATGAAAAGGGAGAAAAAAACAATGTTCCGACGCCCGATCATAAAAACCTAGATGAACTCCTTACGTTCGATCTGATATCAGGAAATATATTCCTGAGAAGGAGTTAGTATAGGTGTTTGAAGAAATGCTCATTAATCACACCAGGTAAATAAGGCATCATCAATAGAGCTTATCGCCTCATATACAATGCAACTTACACCAAACCATACCGGTAGGAAGAGAATAACCTCCTCTAACATAATGGGATCCTGTCCGATAGGAAATGAACTCAGTCTAGCTGAAGCAGCAAAAGGTCTTCCTATTCGTGAAAACAATAAAAAGGCTGATCACTGCGGCCTTAGAAGCTCACTAAGGAGACTTACAATGCCAGCCGTAGCTTATAAGTCTTCATCTCCATGAAGACAGATATATATATCGATGTAAGTTGCGACCTTGAAAGCGCACTGAACGGAGACTTACAACTATTGTCATGCAAGGTAAGGAATGAAGAGCCGCTATATTAACAGCCCTAAATTCCCAAAGAGACAGTACTCTCAAGAGATAATTATTTCAGTTATGTCATTGCATAATTACTGAAGAACATCAGTCATGATTCTAGCTAGGCTACTATGGTGTAAACAATAAGACTCAAGTCTATGACACCTAGGAAAACAAACCGAAAAGCACTCTTCCTTTAGCGGTTCTATTCCAAAAAGACAGCAGTCAGAGCCTAGCTAACGTAGCTTAGAAGTCTTCATCTCCGTGAAGACAAATAATTCAGTGTAACTTGGGATCTTGCAAGCTCACTAAATGGAGACTTACAACCATCGTCGCGCAAGGTAGGGAATGATGAGCCACTATTCTAACAGCCATAATTCCCAAAGAGACAATAGTCTCAAGACAGCTATGCAGTTATGAGTCTTTGTCTACCTGAAGACATATGTGTCACTTGAGGCCTTTGAAAGCTCACTAAATGGAGACTTACAACACTAGTCACCAATGTATAAGAAAAGACCGCTGTAACAGTACCTAAGGCTACTATGGCATTCACAATGGCATTAAATGTCCTGACGCCAAGGAATACAACAACGAGAAGGAAAAGACGTACTTGTTCCATCTAACGGCTCTATTAAAAAAAGACAGCTGTCTCAGCCTAACTATGCACTATGGAACCTCTATTCGTAAAGAATAGGGCATAGCATTTCTTATACTATTGCTAAGGCAAGGAAGGCGTCGTTAATCGGGACAAAAGCCCTCGACACATGAGCCAAAAGATTTGGGGATGAAAGATCTTCGTCTTTCCATCACCCGGTATGATAAGCTGTTTTGCCTAGCAAATGCAGACTTATATTCAAATGGAACAAAATTCTAAGAACTTAAGACTCAAATTTCATAGTCTTAAAGTGCCCTTCTGTGAGGGATGGAGACTCACACTCTGTAGCCCTCTCACCATCCAAATCTTCCATCTGAAAATACGGTCAACTCCATCCGACTGAACGGATGACTGGACCAATGCAGCACCGTCTGACAGCTCACCATCGGAGCCTGTTAAACGGTAGTACCAGCAACTACTAGAATGCTGTGATACCCAGAGCAATCTGCAGCAGCCAGTCCATGACCGAGGCTAGCAGTGCAATGATAATCCACTTGTTACCATAAGCTGCTCACGGGACGGAGATCTGGCCCCAGATCCTCAACACATGTCCCGTATAAAAATGCCTCGAACGACTAGCTATCGACTCAAACATGCGAAGTCAGATAGCTAGTCTGCGGTCAAAGTGCTTCATTAATGAAGCAGGGGAAGATGTCACAGCTGAAACCGGATCTGGATCCGGATACGGATGCAGTGTGGAAGGAGTGTCCCGAACCGCAAGCGTGAACAGGTGTCCCAACTCACTGAAGTTTCTCCAAAAAAAAAGTGGACCCTGACTGCTGATGGAAAGGAGAAGGTTCTCCAGCTTGCAGTCTGCTCCAGACCTCGCTGAGCATTCCGTTAGAAACTTGTAGGCATCTATCCCTTATCGTGCATATCCATGGAAGCAGAGGAAGCCGTAACCACAGCCAACCCCGGCTAAAGTGCGGAAGAAGCATCCTGACTCGTCACATAGGACAGATGCTCCAACTCATTGAAGTTTCTTACAACACAAAACAGTCGTCCCCGACTGTTAACGGGAAGCAAAATGCTCTGCACTCGCGATCTGTCCCCAGATCTCGCCGAGTATCCCGCTTAGAAACTTATAGGCTAATCCTCTTTTGTGCGCTTCCATGTTTGTAGAAGAAGCTATAACTGCCGCCAACCCCGGCTGCAGTGTGCAAGGAACATTTTGATGCATGTTCCGACTCAATATGGTTTCTCACAATGGATACAGTCGACCCTGATTGTTAATGGGACGGAGAGGGTTCTCCAAACGGTGATCTGACCCCAGATCTAGCCGAGCATCCCAAAGAGAAACTTCTGACTTCTTCTACATGCACAACTGACCGGACCGAGCCAGCACCGTCCGATGGCTCATCACCGTTCTGCTGATGGGTGCCCCTTGCTGTGTTTTTAAGCTGTGATAAGCTTCACAAATTGCAACAGCAAGCCCGTTATGGGGGCTTGTGGAGCAGGTGCTTATATGCCGCATGTTGCTCCTGGGACGGAGATCTGGCTGCCGATCTCTTCGTCGAACGTCCCAATGAATCAAGCCTCGAATCACAAGCTACTGGATGGACCAACTTTAAACTTCTTTCTTTGAGGATAAAGACTGGAGCATCTTCGCTCGGCTGCATGAACATCTATAGTTGGGTAGCTAGTGTGCGGTCACATGTGCATCGCTAAGGCAGAGGAAGAAGCCGTAACTGCAGCCGGCCCTGGCTGCAGAGTAGAAGGAGCGTCCCAAGTGACCCCGACTATTACTAGGTTAGAGAAGGCTCTCCCACTCGTAGTCTGATGCAGACCTCACCAAGCTTTCCAGAAGAGAAACTTACAGACTTCTTCCCCTTATTTTGCCGTCGTCGCTGGGTGAGCTTTTGATTAAAAGGTGCTCGCTCTACCCAAATCTACACTCTCCTCGACCGCATCGGACGTACCCAGTATTACGGTTCCCACTTATGGGTAACTTCCTGACTGGTCGAGCTAGCTGCTGGAATAAGAGGCATTATTCCTTATATTCAATAGCACCTTAGCAGCTAGCTCTATACTCCTCAGAGCACAACGACAGCAGCACATTTTGGACGGGTGTCACAATACCATCACCATGTTCTTGTTCCTCTGGAAAAGAACTTCACCGCGAATACATAGCACGACACCCACTTCAAACGTTAGTGTCCTAATGAGTCAACCCTGACCACACCAATAGGACCAGAATCAGTAGGAGTGCAGTGACAATAGACAAGGCAACAAGCATGTAAATCCGATGTAGACTATTATGCCCTACACAGAGAGCAGTAATTCATAAATAATTATAATCCAAATTCACTGCACTCCTAACATCTAACATATCATCATACAATATAAAGATACACGGCGAAGACAATCAAAAATAATTTCGAAATAAATTAAAAGAAACTTTTTTCCGAAATTTGTTTTTGAAAATGCCTAAGTTCCCTAAGGGAACCACATGAGCCCAAGGCATCCCGATAGAGCCTAAGTGTGGACAACACCAAAACATTAAAGCTACTCTACCAGAATATTAATAAATGTATCCTAATATAATTGTGATGAAACAAAGCCCTGAATATTACCTGTTAAGGGCGTTGTTAAAAGTAAACAACGTCAGGATAGAAAAAATGGAAACTAGACAAAAGGCACACCAAAGGCCCAAGTCTGTAAATAATTAACTGATACCTGATGCAAAGCTAGATCTTCATGTGAAGAAAAAACAATGCATCTGGTAGGAGATGCAAGACAAAAACGGCCCAACACCCCTAGGCTTAGGACGTAATAGTGGGGATAAACAGAATAAACATTCTGTACAACACATTAAACTCCCAAGAAATTTAATAAATGAAAGTGTCAATGACACTGTAGCTCAACTTGTCATGACAAAGACATGTACATGTATAGTATGCGACACAGCAATGACAAACATCTAGGTAATGACCTGATAACAAAGGTACATATAAAGTATTGTAACGGTCTGTACATAAATACTGACCGTTGCCTGTAACAAATGCATACGTAAAGTATTGTAAAGGTGGGCTACAGTCAGATGCTAAACTGAAAAGAAATCTTTGAGTCCCAGAGTGGGTCTGACTCAACCCCAAAATATTTGTTCTCATAGCACAGTGATAACAAAGGCACCCCAAAACACACTCGTTCCAGTCCCAAGGTGAAAACAAAGGTACCCAAGAAGTTTTGTGAAGATCAGTTCATAAATACGAGCTGTATAGAAGTTGTGACAAAAAACTGATTGGACTAATTTTGGTACAAAATGGCCACTGGCAGCCATCTTGAATTTTGGACCGCACCAAGAAACACTCATTCTCATCCCAAGGTGATAACAAAGGTACCAAGAAGTTTTGTGAAGATCGGTTTAAAAATACAGCCTCTACTCTGAGCCGTATTGACATGTGTGCTTACATTGTGTAAGTAGCACTGAATAAATTAAAGTTCATCTAATTTGCATAATTTCTGCACGAGAAAAAAACCCATATTATATGTGATGTATTCCATGTTACTAAACATTCATACAAAAATTTATTCAAATGAAAACTTTCATACAGAAGTTCTGTACAAAAGACTGATTGCACTAATTTTGGTACAAAATGGCTGCTGGTCGCCATCTTGAATTTTGGACCACACCCAAAAACACTCGATCTCATCCCACGGTGATAACAAAGGTACCCAAGAAGTTTCGTAAAGATTGGTTCATAAATATGGCCTCTAGTCTGAGCCGTATAGAAGTTGTGTACAAAAAACTGATTAGACCTAATTTCGGTACAAAATCGCCACTGGCAGCCATCTTGAATTTTAGACCGCACCCAGAAACACTCGTTCTCGTCCCAAGGTGATAACAAAGGTACCCAAGATATTTCGTGAAGATCAGTTCATAAATACAGACTCTAGCCCGAGCCGTATTGACATGTGTACTTACTGTGTTTAAGTTGCAATGAAAAAATCAAAGTTCATCTAATTTGCATAATTTCTGCACGAGAAAAAAACCCGTATTATATGTGATGTATCCCATGGTACTAAACATTCACACAAAAGATTATTCAAATCAGCGCTTTCATATGGAAGTTCTGTGCAAAAATCTGATTGCACCTAATTTTGTACAAAATGGCTGCCATCGGCCATCTTGAATTTCGGACCGGACCCAAAAACACTCGTTCTCGTCCCACGGTGATACCAAAGGTACCCAAGAAGTTTCGTAAAGATTGGTTCATAAATACGGCCTCTAGCCCGAGCCGTATCGGCATTTGCACTTACAGTGCTGAAAGTAACACCAAAAAACATCAAAATTAGTCTAATTTGCACAATTTACGCACGGGAAAAAACCCCGTATTATATGTGATGTATCCCATGGTACTAAACATTAATACAAAACATTATTCAAATCATAGCTTTCATATGGAAGTTCTGTATAAAAAACAGATTTCTGCATCGTCGGTACAAAATGGCAGCTGGCAGCCATCTTGAATTTCGGACCGCACCCCAAAACACTCGTTCTCGTCCCACAGTCATAACAAAGGTACCCAAGAAGTTTCGTAAAGATCGGTTCATATATACGGCCTCTAGCCTGAGCCGTATGCAATTGTTGACGTACGGACAGACGGCCAGATGGACAACAGACGACGGGCCATGACAAAAGCTCAAATTTGGCTTCGCCAAAGTTGAGCTAAAAATTTCAATAAAAAAACAGCCAGAAAGCTTAGGAGTTTAACCAGAGGGTTCATGGAAGGATAGGAAAGGAACACATAATCAACAGTAGGTAAATCATTAGCAAAACTAATGACGTCAAGGTGTATATCCTGGAACTGGGTAACATGAAATAATTTTCATATTATTTAAAAGTTACAGCCCTGAACGTCTCAAACCACCAATGTTTACTTCCATCATCCATTTACTGCCCTGAATCCCCCATATACTTCATTGATTTGTGTCTGGCATCCACCAAAAGAGAGATTTAAAGCACAGATGTCAGTTGAGATGTTTACTGACTTTGGGCCAAACTAAGAATAATGTTTGCGCCAATTCTGGTCTCTGCCAGAGTACTGCTCATGTGCAGATAGTAAAAGTATGGAGGGCCAGATAGAACTTTTACTTTTCGGTATTGTATGCAAATATTGGGGATTGGGGGGGGGGGGGGGTTCAAAATTTGTGTTTGGCCCTTGATAATATTAAGTTTGCACCAGTTAAGGCTGGGCCATTGGTTCTTAGTGTAAAAATACATGTTTTTCAAGGGTTCAAGACAAGAGGTGCAAAAGACAAACCAGGGCATTAGATTGGTCTAATTTGGGAACACTGCAGCCTTGCCAAGTCAGTTGCTGTTCAGCCTCACTGACCAAAATTTTTGTAATACTGACTGCCTGAAATGTCATTTTTGTCTTTTAAGGACTTTTCAGGTGCACGATAACATCTATCATCCCTGTGGGCCAAATTCAAACTTTGATCACATTTTACTGCAACAGAACAGGTGCCTCAAAATAGGCCCTGGGTAAATTTGAAGAAATATTATAAGGCCTAAAAAAAAGATGTTTGTTTCCGCTAATGGACTGAAAAAATATAAGGTCGGTAGGATGGAAAAACTTTTTATTTTTTTTTTCCAGAATGCATTTCATTTCACCCAATTTATGACCTTTTCAACATAAAATGGGCCTTGCGGTATGCAATAAAGAAACATTAAACTCCGATACAAAGCTACAATAGCATTATTTTGTGTTTATTTCTTTTCACATGGCCTTGCTACCACATTTATCTTTGTGAATCATTGTCATGGAAGCATTAAAGCTTCGTATGGCTTTCATTTTTTTGCAGTGAAGGCATTTTTCAAAAGTCATCGGGAGAAGCACATTGTCAGTCGTCACCGTTGTGTTTTAGGCTAGAATTACGGTACCGTATTAGCCCAAAATGTGGTAGGCAATCCTTACAGTGCCCACAAATGACCTTTGCATACAACTCACCATGTTCCGTAGCATGATTGGCTTTTACATAAAAAATTTTGGACGATATAATTTTCTGCAATTTCAATAAAATGTTTAGACTAGGCAGTTTGAAATAGGGTCAGTCGGGTTAGCGGAAAAAAACATCATTTCTTTTAGGCCTAAGTACCTTGGTGGTTGTTTCTAGGAAAGTCTTGACAGATTACATCCTGTGGAGTTGCAGTTTTTTCTATGCAAGTCTTGCCTAGAAAAAACTGCAACACCACAGGATGTAATGTAACAATGTGTAGCAAAACTGTATAACAAGACGCCCCACAGGGCCTGAAGAGTTCACCTTGAACAGAACACGATATAAACAGAGTCCAAGAATGAATCTACATTAAGCAATCCATCTCCATAGGATATATTGTCAATCCTTGAGCCCCTCAGGAGTGGCAAAACTAGTCCAAGCATCATGCCTTTTCTTCAGTTGATCATAATGTAAAATGTGGAGCTCCCCTATGTAGCCCGTTGATACAACCTATGTGGATTAATCTTAGTTACACAACTCTAGAGGGTACTGAATACAAAACTTCTAATTCATCATCTACATGGCCAATTCCTGCGCCCATAGGGAGCCCAAATATTAACCCAGGCACTCGATTTGAACAAAGTTGAATCTGACCTCCCTAGAGATGTTGTATACCAGGGTTTCTGCTATGCAGACATGGGATCCCGCCAACGGCCCTTTTCCCCTCGCTGACTTTCCCCCTACCCAAAAGGTACTCGGAAGGCTATCATTAAAAACACTCTTAAGGCTACCATGAAAGGTAATGAATTATAGGAAACAAGGAACAGCAAAAAAAAAAAAAAAATCAACCAGACTCAAAATTCTTTTTACCAAGTTGCAATAACCTTGACTGCAGAACGACAGGATCTGGTGATGGGTTAGATGGCATACGCGCACGATTTGGATAAATTTTGTGTACACTCCAAAGACAGCCACTTTAACATGCATAAGGCATAGTTCCTCCACTTGGGTGTCTCGGGTGTGTATTTCAGACAGATGAAATCTTGAGGCCCATAATGGGGAACCCAATGGGCCGACAGGGCGGCCATGGTCGCCCCGTCGGATCCTTGAACTCCCCATTACCGGCCTCAACATTCTTTTCCTAGCAGAAATATGAAAGCATTCTGACTGGTGGATCTGAAGAAGAAAATTTTTTTTAAGAAATTTCCTCATATTGTACTAAGTTAAATTTCAGGTTCCCATATGGAGCCCAAATATTAACCCAGGCACTCGAATTGAACAAGCGTGAATCTGGCTCCCCTAGAGATGTTATATACCAAATATGAAAGCATTCTGACTGGTGGATCTGAAGAAGAAAATTTTTAAAGAAATTTCCTCATATTGCACTAAGTTAAAATTTGGGCTACCATAGCGAGCCCAAATATTAACCTATGGACCCGATTTGAACAAACTTGAATCTGACCCTTCTAGAGATGTTGTATACCAAATATGAACTGAAGAAGAAGATTTTTAAAGAAATTTCCTCATATTTCACCAAGTTAAAATTCGGGCTACCATAGGTCGCCCAAATATTAACCCAGGGAACCAATTTGAACAAACTTGAATCTCACTCCCCTAGAGATGTTGTAAACCAAATATGAAAGGATTCTGACTGGTGAATCTTAAGAAGATGATTTTTGAAGAAATTCGCTCATATTGTACTAAGTTATATTTCAGGTTCCCATATGGAGCCCAAATATTAAGCCAGGCACTTGAATTAAACAAACTTGAATTTGTCCCCCTAGAGATGTTGTATACCAAATATGAAAGCATTCCGACTGGTGGATCTGAAGAAGAAGATTTTTCAAGAAATTTCCTCATATTGCACTAAGTTAATATTTGGGCTACCATAGCGAGCCCAAATATATGCCTAGGTATTGGATATGAACAAACTTGAATCTGACACCCCTAGAGATGTTGTATACCAAATGTGAAAGCATTCTGACTGGTGGATCTGAAGAAGAAGATTTTTAAAGCATATTCCCCATATTTCCTAAGTTAAAAATTCGGGCTCCTGTATTGAGCCCAAATATGAACCTATATGTTTTCTAGTGCATCTTCAAAAGTGTCCTCATTTCATGAATATAACAGAAGTTAAAAATTATCCCCATATCGCACTAAGTTAAAATTTGGGCTTCCATAGGAAATCTAAGTATTAACCTAGGGACTTGGTTTGAACAATCTTGAATCTGACCTTCATATCAACTAGAGGTACTGTGAGCAAGCTCACAAAGTGATACCCCCCATGCCTGAAATGTATAAGTTAGATTATCTTCCCTTGGAAATGTCAGAACGGAATTATACTGCTTCATGCACATCTTCATATGGAGTTCTTCCATTGCGTAAAGTTTCATGAAAATTTTTCAAACGGTGTAGGAGGAGTTGCGCTTATAAGGATGGACAGACAGACGGACGGACAGGGTGATTCCTATATACCCCCCCCCCCCCCCCAACTTTGTTTGCGGGGGGTATAATGATGTATACCAAACATTAAAAGATTCTGACTGGTGGTTCTGAAGAAGATTTTTAAAGAATATTCCCCATACTGCCCCAACTTAAAAATTCGGGCTCCTGTATTGAACCCAAATATGAAACAATGGGCTTCATTTTAACAAACTTGTATCTGGAGTAAGATTTTTTTAAAATTTTGCAAATATGCTCAGCATTTTTTTGATCCCATCTACAGAACACCCTAACATAACCGATGGCAAATTTTTTTTTATCATTCAATTCTACTGGTCCTAAGAATGCTTCATACCAAGTAACAGTTCCCTGTTCCATGTGGTTTGGGAAATATGGGCGTTTGAAAATATTTCTATTTTTAGCTCCTGGGTTCCCATGGGGATGTGTGAAATTTTTTTTGCATGAGTCAAGTACTTATGACCCAATAATATCCATACCAAATTTGGTTCAAATCGGACAATCGGTTCAGAAAACAGAAATTTGGAGCGGGGGTAAAAATCTTACCCCTCCCACTACAAAGCCAAATATTGCTTCAAGAACTTCGTTTGAACAAACTTGACTCTACACCTCAAAAGTAAGCTCCCTAGCAAATATCAAGTCATTGTACCCACTGGTTCATGAGAAGATTCTAAAAATATTTTGGAGCATTTTCTCCCACCCCCTCCCTATAGGGCTGGGCATGTTCAGTTGAAAAAAATGCAATGCCCCTTCGGGACCATCACTCACACAAAATTTCACTTGAATTGACCCAGTGCTTTTGGAGGAGAAGACCAAAACATCATGTTGATGAACGATAGATGGAGAGCAATTAGATTAGCTTGGCTTGACTTTGTCAAGGAGGGCTAAAAATCTCCTGGACTTTACAGGTTAAATCACTTTTGAAATAGAACAAAAAAAACCCATAAAAAACAAAGGAAACTATCTGTTATGCCCTCTTTTTTATCATTGGGAGTTAATGACACTTTCCACAGCCTGGGTCACCTCGAGTCAGACAGTTTTATGGATGGGGGGAAGCTGGAGTACCTGGAGACAGCCAACGAGCAATGGCAAGCAACTGTCAGACTCCTCAACTAACAAACTGCACAAGCAGGGTTAGCATTGGTTGAAGACAAGTGTACTATCAACATGCAGTACACCTTAGTAGTACACAGCATCACTGTGCCCCTGCATGGACAATCAGGATTAAATTTCCTTGCCCAAGGACACAATGCAGTTACCCTTGATGAAGTTTGAAGTCCAATGCCATAACCACTGAGCCACCATGCTCCGTTAGGTCCTCTAAGTTGGGAACAATCAACATTCCTATAATTTGGGGACATTAGTTTTGGTGGAATTTAACCCTTTACCCAACGTAATGACCAGAACCGGACAGCTGTATTCACAAAAATCGTCAATTAATTTTCCTTATTTTTTCATTTTTTGTCTCAAAAACATAGGTTATGACCCCTCGTTGGAACGAGCTTGTCAAGCTCGATCCAATGAGGGGTCATAATCTATGTTTTTGAGACAAAAATAAAAAAAACTAGTTATTCAAGAATTTTTTTTGCAAGTGTCGTCTGCTTTTCATGTTAGGTAAAGGGTTAAAGGCCTGATGTAGCAGATGTATAAACCCTGCAAGGAGTAACCTACCAACATTGTTGTTTGAACACACATGTGTGGGGATGGGGGAGTCATATGTTGTTTTCCCTCCTTCATCTGCCGATCAATAAACTGCTTATATTTTTCTGGATCTTTTTCAGACATCTCATCCAGCATAGACCAGACATGTTGTGCCTGCTGAAGCAATGCTTCCTGGCTGTAATCGTTGATATTCATCTTTCTTCACCTGAAAAACAGGGATAAAATAAGGTTTACTATATCTCTGGGAATACCATTTTCCAAAACTTTTCATTATAATCATAAAACAAGGTTTTCTCAGACAGGGGCATCACTAAGTTAATCCTTACCTAACACAGTATTTTTAAAAAATAAATTAAATTTCACATTTTTCGAAAAGAAATTTCACAATTTATCAATAAAACCAAACAAATATGGATATCATCAGAACCAGCTCGATGGGCTGGTTCTCATTATATCCATATTTGAATAGTTTTATTGAGAAACTTCTAAGATATTTTAGGCTGTTTTAGACTTATTCTAGTAAATTTAACTATACAAATACGGATATCATTAGAACCAGCTCGACGAGCTGGTTCTCATTGATATCCATATTTGTATAATTTTATTGAGAAACTGCAGAGATGTTTTAAGGCTGTGTTTGGCTTATTCCAGTTAATTTTCTGGCTGTTTTTGGCCACTATGTTAGGTAAAGGGTTAACCACACCCCAATATGTTTTCCAGTTGGGATATTTTCATCTGGATTGGAATGTTACATACTGATTTGCACTTGCTTGTAATCATGCACTTTCTTATGAAACTAAATTTGATACTTAGGCTTATGTCACACACACAATCGGTCAAACAAATGAATGCCAAAATTATCCAATTCAAGCTGTTGTGGGCCCAGTATGACTAATTTAGAACACCATAACAGTATGTGTTAATTAAACAAGAGGTCCCAGGGGGCCTGAGCTGCTCACATGAGAATGTGTTTAAAGAAGGCTTTAAGGTAACATTTAGCATCTATAACTAGTCAACAGAACACATTAACAGAGGAAAGAAGACATGTAATTATTTATAACTCTGTTGTCCATATCAGATAATTTATACGTCCATATTTATAATAAAGCTAAAAAAAGGCCATTTTTACAGGCCCTGAAATTCTAAATCCCCATTTTCCAGGGTAGGCAGCAAACCCTGTGGTCCACTGAGTGATTTTTTCTGTCTTTAACCCTTTACCCAACGCAGACGATATCAAAATTTATTATTTTAAATATCATTTTTTCAATTTTTTCAAAAAATTTCAACAAAACCATATCATGTGACCCCTCATTGTAACGAGCCCGTCGAGCTTGTTCCAACGAGGGCTCACATGATATGGTTTTGTTAAAATGTTTTGAAAAAATAATATTTTTTCAACTGCTGAATTTGCATATTATGAGGACGGATGCAGGCGATTCGCTGGGTAAAGGGTTAAAATACATTTTGAAGGATTTCAAGCGATTTCATGCAGAAAAAAAAATGACCCAATTGACTCATTCAAAAAACATAAAAATAAACAAGATGGACACCACCCACAACCTATGCTAAATTTCAAATCCCTCTGGAGCCCTTCAAAATAGGTTGAGCATAATACCTTGAACAAACTTCAATCTATAAGTCATAATGCTTCATACCAAATATCAAATTATTCTGGCTGGTGGATATGACGAAGAAGAATTTAAAAGAATTTTCCTCATATTGAACCAAGTAAAAATACAGGCTCTCATCTGCAGCTCAGATATAAGCCCAAGGACTCGATTTGAACAAACATGAATCTGACACCCCTAAGGATGTTGTAAACAAAATAGCTAAAAGTTTCTGATGGGTGAATCTGAAAAATGCATCCACAAATATATAAATAAAAATAAAACTATGTCACTTTGAGAGTGTGTTAATTTTTTGTTTACCAAATTTTCCCCTACTGATCGATCATTCCCGAGGAGCTGAAACTACTCGGTGCCGAAATGATTCTGTGCTGAAACGATTTGGTGCCAAAATGACTCGTTCGCAAGAAATTCTGATGCCAAAATGACTTGGTGATGAAACAACCTGGTGACGAAACACCTTAGTGCAAAAACAACCAGCATTCTTTATTAAATAGGATAAAGAGGCCAAATTTTCTTTAATTTTAATGTATTTAAGTTGACAACTCTCTGGGGGTATTTTTTTTTTAATAATTTACACATTTATTGTGACCTTTCACCCCTGAAAGAACAGTGATTTGAAACTGGTCCAACTGATCCAGAACTGGTCAAATTATGGTATTCTTATTCTGACCAATGAAGAAAATGTTGTTGAGAAATTCTTTCTGGGATGTGATAGTGCTTACACTGGGGTTAATTTTGGTCAGTAATCCTTCTGTCAAATGTCGCTACAAAAGGATGAGATTTATTACAAACACAACATGAACCAGAACTGAACCAATGTCCATATTTAATTTATACTTATGGAAATTGGAATATCAGACTTGAAAATTTGTTTTCAAAGTAAACTAATTTTCCTTACTTATATAGCGCCTCCCACCTCTGATATTTCCTAAATTCAAATTAAATATACACAAATTAAACATCAAAATGAAGATTGTGATATATGGAACATGAACAATTATAAATTCATAGTAATTTGTACTTTCCAATGGCCCAGACTAGCTGGTGCTTAACTCAAAGTTATTAAGGGCCAAACACAAATTTTGAACCCCCCCAATCCCCAAAATTTGCTTGCAAAACTGAAAATTAAAAGTCCTATCTGGCCCTCCATACATTTACTCTCCGTGCATGTGCAGACATCAGGAAGTTACCAGAATTGGCGGCAACATCATTCTTTGTAGAAGAAAGTACTACACAAAAATTCAGAGGGAAGGTATGAGTGCCCACCCATGGGACTCCGGCTGGGCCATTGGTAAGTATAAATGAAAGTGTCAATGACACAGTAGCTCAACTTGTCAAGACATGTACATGTATAGTATGTGACACAGCAATGACAAACATCTAGGTAATGACCTGATAACAAAGGTACATATAAAGTATTGTAACGGTCTGCACATAAATACTGACCGTAGCCTGTAACAAATGTATAGGTAAAGTACTGTAAAGGTGGGTGACAGTCAGATGCTAAACTAGAAAAGAAATCTTTGAGTCCCAGAGTGGGTCTGACTGAACCCCAAATAATTTGTTCTCATAGCACAGTGATAACAAAGGCACCCCAAAACACACTCATTCCTGTCCCAAGGTGAAAACAAAGGTACCCAAGAAATTTCATGAAGATCAGTTCATAAATACGAGCTGTATAGAAGTTGTGACAAAAAACTGATTGGACCTAATTTCGGTACAAAATGGCCACTGGCAGCCATCTTGAATTTTGGACCGCACTCAGAAACACTCGTTCTCGTCCCAAGGTGATAACAAAGGCACCCGAGAAGTTTCGTGAAGATCAGTTGATAAATACAGCCTCTAGCCCGAGCCATATTGACATGTGCACTTACAGTGTATAAGTAGCACTAAATAAATTGAAGGGGGCGCGGTGGCTCAGTTGGTAGAGGTGCAGGCTGCAAGCCGAGAGGTCCTCGGTTCGAATCCCACCTGCGGCAACCGCGTTGTGTCCTTGGGCAAGACACTTCACCCCGATTGCCTACATGGGGGCACGATGACGCTGTGTACTGAGGCGTACTGCACGTCGATGGTGCGCATGTCTTCAACCAATCTAACCCTGCCTGTGCTGCGGTGCAGAGTTCAGAGTTACGATGTTGGAGAGCTGACAGCTGCTCGTCGTTGCTCGGTGGTTCTCTCCGGGTACTCCGGCTTCCTCCACCCGTAAAACTGTCACGGTCACGATTAGCCATTGTGCATAAGTATGTGACCTTAAACACCAATAAATAATAAATAATAAATAAAATAAATTGAAATTCATCTAATTTGCATAATTTCTGCACGAGAAAAAACCCCGTACTGTATGTGATGTATTCCATTTTACTAAACATTCATACAAAAATTTATTAAAATCAGAACTTTCATACAGAAGTTCGGTACAAAAGACTGACTGCACTAATTTTGGTACAAAATGGCTGTGGTGGCCATCTTGAATTTCAGACCACACCCAAAAACACTCGTTCTCATCCCACGGCAATAACAAAGGTACCCAAGAAGTTTTGTAAAGATTGGTTCACAAATATGGCCTCTAGCCTGAGCCGTATAGAAGTTGTGTACAAAAAAACTGATTAGACCGAATTTTGGTACAAAATGGCCACTGGCAGCCATCTTGAATTTTGGACCGCACTTAGAAACACTCGTTCTCATCCCAAGGTGATAACAGAGGTACCCAAGAAGTTTTGTGAAGATCGGTTGATAAATACAGCCTCTTGCCCGAGCCGTATTGACATGTGTACTTACTGTGTGTAAGTAGCACTGAAAAAATCAAAGTTCATCTAATTTGCATAATTTCGCACGAGAAAAAAACCTGTATCATATGTGATGTATCCCCTGGTACTAAACATTCACACACAAAATTTTTCAAATCAGCACTTTCATATGGAAGTTCTGTGCAAAAATCTGATTGCACCTAATTTTGAACAAAATGGCTGCCATCGGCCATCTCGAATTTCGGACCACACCCAAAAACACTAATTCTCGTCCCACGGTGATACTAAAGGTACCCAAGAAGTTTCATAAAGATCGGTTTATAAATACGGCCTCTAGCCTGAGCCGTATTGGCATTTGCACTTACAGTGCTGAAATTAACACTAAATACATCAAAGTTAGTCTAATTTGCATAATTGACGTACAAGAAAAAAACCCGTATTATATGCGATGTATCCCATGATACTAAACATTCATACAAAAAATTATTCAAATCAGCGCTTTCATATGGAAGTTCTGCGCAAAAATCTGATTTCACCTAAGTCTGTACAAAATGGCCACCAGCGGCCAACTTGAATTTCAGATCGGACCCAAAAACACTCGTTCTCGTTCCACGGTCATAACAAAGGTACCCAAGAAGTTTTGTAAAGATCGGTTCATAAATACGGCCTCTAGCCCGAGTCGTATTGAATTGTTGACGGACAGACAGACAGAGAGACGACTGGTCATGGCATAAGCTCAAATTTGGCTTCGCCAAAGTTGAGCTAAAATATACAAATTACTATGAATTTATAATATTTTTACACTGTAAACCAATGGCCCAGACTAGGTGAATCGTAAAAAGGTGGAGGGCCTAGGACTTCAGAATTAGTAGATCAACAAAGTTCCAATCCTGTAATCCAAGGTGAAAGGAAATTAAAATTATTAGGAATTACATGTATTTCTCTCTAAACAGTAATAGAGAAGACATATCATACAAAAGGAGCCCAGTTCAAGTAATTCCGTATACTTAGCATGAAGACTATGCTAATTGGATGTAAAGAGTTCCCAATTTTTAAGGTTAGCCCGGACTAAGCCCCAAAAATTAGGATGGCGTATTTGAGAATGAGAGAATATCTCCCCACAAACATACGCCATATACAATAAAACTCCAGCTGTATGCTGGATATAATTACGGACAAAACAGCTTCCCTCATAGTTACATACCTATCAAGCCAAAGGAGAGGTAAAAAATCACCCCCTCCACTTCTCTTTTGAAGGAATCTTCAAAAAGAAATTAAAGAGGGAAGCACTCTGGAATCAGTAAAAGTGGTACCAAAAAACAATATAAATTTTCCTCAAACAGGCACTCAGGTTTTAAATTATTAATAAATGGTGCTTAATGTCACTTCAGAAGTTAAGGCTATAGCGACGATCCCAGTAATTAATATTGCCCACTATATAACGTACAGCGGAGACAGCCTAAGCAGATAGGTCGAAAACCGGTGATATAATATATAACATACACATGTCCAATCGAACCACAATGAACGATCTCTGGAGAGTAAACTCACTTCTGAGGTAACCCACAGGCGACCCCATTCAGGTATACAATAAATTCCAGTAACAACACTCCCCGACATGTACTATCCGATATCTATGACAGTATAAACACGTGAATATACAAGATGAGTACCAACATTAATAGAAACCTGGATCTAGAAATGGAAGTAGGTATGATTAACAGGCTCCGACACGGACCGCCCTCGAAATAATTCATAATTTCTAAGGTCCATAACATACAATAAGCGTCAGCCTAATAAATATTATGTGCGTGAGCATTAAAATCCCACATGTAATCATCTGAATACCAGTTAAATGGTTATGCAGCCTCCGAGGTACCCAAAGACTAGCAATTTATTTATGATGAAATATGCACTCGTATATGACATATAGACGAATAATCACAGGAAACCAATCCAACTAACAAGTGGATGTGCCCATGAGGTCGCCATAGAACACGACCCAGCCACCAATCGAAAAGAAATGCATGTATGTATTTAAACTCATACGAGGCTTGCAGGAAGAAAACTACGTCTTGCCCAGTAATCGTCTCTAAACACATTGGCAGTGTGTGTGTGTGTGTGTGTGTGTGTGTTGGGGGGAGGGGGGGATTCGAAGTCATATAGAACCCTCCTCACCCGCATTATTTAATCGTTCTTGTGTTAGACATAACATAATATAGGAACCGCAATCGTTCCCTCACGTCTAACTGACTCCATTATGCCACTATGGGCGGAGAAGGACATGAAGAACAAAAACTTCCCCTGATAAAGAAGGTCCTCTCGTGGAGGAAGCTTCCGGTAAACGTCCCATAACAGACACTTGAGAAGACTGATCCAAGGTTTCTGAGACGACAGAGGTGCTACTAGTAGGATTCACAACGAGACTGTTTGATCTTAAACATAATCTACTGAATCAAATGAATTGGAGGATACGCGTATCCTATCATCCATCCCCATGAGATCGGCAGTGCGTCTACTGCATACGCTCACTGGTCTGGGCATGGCGACACAAACGACGGTAACTGATTTTTCCGGTGCGTCGCAAACGGATCTATCTATCGTGGGGTGATCCCTCTGGTAGTAAATCTGTCCAAATACTTGCTTGTTGAGTGTCCACTCCAATTGCAACAGGCGACCTTCCCGAGAGAGCGAGTCTGCTAGTACATTCAGAGGGAACAGGTCAAAACGTCACACGACCAAAACGTCACATTTCAAAATGGTCAAAACGTCACATATTTTGGTCAAAACGTCACACACTTTTGGTCAAAACGTCACATGCATTTGGTCAAAACGTCACATACTGTTGGTCAAAACGTCACATACTGTTGGTCAAAACGTCACATACTGTTGGTCAAAACGTCACATATTTTATATTTATTATTATAAGTGGACAACTTACTAATGTCTGGGAGGGGGTTTGAAATTAGAGATGTGTTGAAACTATATTGGGTCGGGACCATTTGGATGCTGTGTACGCAGAACTGAATTAGCCGCAGCGATTCGTACCTCTGAGAGATAAAAGACCAAGTAAAATGTCAAGATGTCGAAATTTTATGCAAAGTTACTAATGATATGCCTGGGACATATTGTATGTCAGTACCCCTGTCGGAAATTTCACCAATCGCTACTGGTGGCCCACATGCAGGAAATACATGAGTTTTGAAACGTGGGGAAAATACTTACCATAGAAACCTGTTCACGGGTAAGTATGGAATAAATTGGAGTAAAATCGATCAAA
The DNA here is from genome assembly GCA_031216915.1 of Pictodentalium vernedei. Taxonomy (NCBI): domain Eukaryota; kingdom Metazoa; phylum Mollusca; class Scaphopoda; order Dentaliida; family Dentaliidae; genus Pictodentalium; species Pictodentalium vernedei. Next base: position 123,895,346 of record CM062288.1, read on the forward strand.
AATATACATCATTTATTTCAGTAAAATTTATCAACAATGCTTACCGATGAATGCATGAATATTTTTCAATATATATTAACAAGTCGCTTTTAAAATGTAGTGAAAAATTTACATGTAGAATATATGGAAAATAAAAAATAAAATCTCTCTCATTTCAATATCATACTGCACGGATATTGTTTGAACGCGAGAAACATGATCAAATATAGTCAGAAGTGTATCTGGGTGCAAAAGACACATGTTAAAGGTCGGGATGTGGGTTTTGTGTGTGGGATGAAGTGGGGTGGAGGTCATTTTTCAGAACTTGCGAGGTATATATTCTTTAAAGTTTTGTTAGAGTGAAACTGAGACTTGTCAGTTTTAAATACTGTGTTTTTGTGAATTGTCAAGTGTGAGATATAGAGAATATGTAATGTAAATGGTCAGTGACTTTGCAACCCAAGAAGAGAATGAACTAAATAGAAAGCTTCAGCAATGGCAAGTTATTTAATCAAGTTTTGCAGAAAAGACGCCGCACCAAAGCCACATATGAAACCCGAAATAGATCAGGTGAAGGATGTGATCTGTAGGGTGCACAAATGGAATTGTTGACAATTTATATGCGAAATTCAAGATGGTCGATGGCGGCCATGTTATTGAACGAAATTCAGAAAAAAAATGATAGCTCCCATATAGACATCACGCCAAAACTACATATGACATTTGAAACAAATTGCATGAGATATGTAGCCTGTGGAGTGTGCTAAAGGAATCCGAATAATTATCTTGCTGGCTAAGTCTGTGACGTTTTGACCAAAAGTATGTGACGTTTTGACCAAAAAGTGTGTGACGTTTTGACCAAAATATGTGACGTTTTGACCAAAAGTATGTGACGTTTTGACCAAGAAATGTGACGTTTTGACCATTTTGAAATGTGACGTTTTGGTCGTGTGACGTTTTGACCAGAACCCCATTCAGACAACCCGGTATATGATGGATAGAAAGATGAACATGATGATTCATGATGTATTAGGAAAATCTTTGTTAGTTGGCATAACGGAAATGAATGGGTGCCACCCTGGTTCCCGATTACGCTACTACTGTCGAGTTGTCCGACCAAATTGAACATGGACGTCCGTTATTATGTGAATCTAATGTTGTAGCTCTAGCTATAATTAACATCATCTCGTTGATGTTTATATGTTTTTCCTGAAACCGAGGGTCCCAAAGACACTGACACATCAAGACTGAGGGACTTAGGGTCGCACCCCAACCCATCTGACTCACATCTGTCAAAATTGTGAAAGCCGGATCCGGCAGTTGCAGCGTAACACCCTGAGTTAACCACTGAATATCTGCCCAATTTGAACCCTTGTTTTACTAGGTCTGTTAAAACAATACTGGCTCAAGCGAAAGCGTCTTCACACTCCAGTTCTGAGTAAAGAATATCTGGAGGGGACATGCACGCAGGCGGCCCATCGGAATGAGATCCATAGCTGCTCCGCACAACTCCAACAGTCGCATGAATTCCCTCACTATTAATGCGTCTGAGTGTAGACAAAAGCGAGCATAACAATTGACTAACTTCGCTCTGGAGCAAGATCCGACTTTTTCTCGTTTACAATGAAACTGAGACGTTGGAGTAATAGAAGCACACTCTGAACATCGTTCTGAAGAATAAGTCAGTTGCCGTATCCCTGTAGAAGGTCGTTCAAGTAAGCCGACGTTACCGCAGACAAATGAGCTCGTGAGTAAGACAAAACCGAGTTCATTATTCGAGTGAAACGCCCAGGGGGCCAGATTCAGACCAAAGCATATTGTTCTGAACTGGTACACCTTCCCTTGTACGGTGAAACGCAGGTACTTTTAGAATGCCGAATGTACCAGGACATGAAATTACCGATCCTTAGATCTATGCTTGCCACAGAGTCGATCACTCGAACGCTCACTTTTACCGACTGAATGATTTCCATAAATAAACATTTAGAGCCATGATAAACTTGTTATCCAGCTCAAGTCTATTACCGGTCAGAACGAGCCGTCTGGCTTTGGTACGAGGACAGGTGATTGTAAAAATCTTGAGAATCCTGATTCTCGATGACCTGTAATGCTTTCTTTGATAAGAGAGCTTATAACTCCGGTAGGATAAACTCTCTTATGCAAGAATTTGATGGAAGATTTGTCCAACGCGGACGACTTGTTAGTGTGGTTTTACTTGGAATGATATCCGTAAGCCATCCGAGACTACACTTCTCACCCACTGATCTTCCGTGATAGTTATCCAGTTTTCTGCGGAGCTCGATAACCTTCTGCAGACTGGCCAGCAAAAGAGGTCTAAACCATCACCTGTATGACCTGTAAGGCTTACAGGAGGAGGAACCACGTCCTCCCCATGAAAAAACTCGTCTTGTCGGCCTAGGGGCGACTGACCTATAGTCCCAATCAGACCTATACCCTTTTTCCAAGTCGCTATACTGACGACCTCCAGAGTAATTACAAGAGGGTTTCTTGTACCCTCGTGAGGAGTTTCCTTTTGACAATATTTGTTTGGAATTCCCTCCTTTACTCTTGTCTGCTGAAGCGGGACATTGATACGCCGACTTCAAAAGCAGAGCACTAGATGCTTTCTTAGTAGCCTGTTCATAGACTAACGAAAGCTAGTCATCAAAAATAAAATGTCCGGAAACCAGAGCGACTCGGAGAGAGCTTTTCACCTTGTTATCTTATCAGTGATGATGATGCAAGGGCAGCATCACGTCTGATTAACTCCAGATTAGCCACTGTTAGGATGGAGTTATACATGGTATACATAATTGCCTAGAACTCTAAGAGAGGTGCGAACGTCTTCAAATTCCTTTCCCTTGAGATGCTGCGCCATAGCTCTTGTAAGGTGATCTGCATAAGACATAACGTCCAAATTCGCTCTATTTGAAGAAATTGCCATCTCAATTGTGTCTGAGCGAATAGTTAATGATACAGGTAAGGATTCCTCTCGATCCCCGGGCTGCTCATCCAAACGCAGAAGAACTCTCTGAACATCTTCCCCGATCGTCTATATGGCCGAAGGCCTGCGACACCTGCAAAAACTGAACCTGGAAAAGAAAGGACTTCCTCCTTTGTCCGGATAAAGTCTGCGCCTAATGACGCCAGCGATTTCTCTCTTTTTGTCGCAGCATTCTGATTTGGCGGAACAAAATCAGGGTAGTATTGATGGATGAAAGTCATCGCAACCATGTACTGTTCCGAAAGGAAAGGGTAATCCTCTTCCTTATCCCTTTCACCATCCAAGAGCGTCAGTTGCGAATCTCGGTTCTGCATTTGTGCGAACAGATGATTGGACCGATCCAGCACCATCCGATAGCTCAGATTCTGAGGAGTCTGCATCTGCACTTGCTGGGATGCTGCGATTAGCTGCGCAGTCTGCAACAGCAAGTCTGCCATCGAGGCCTGAGGAGCAGCAGATTTCCGTCCCTTATCCGCATGCTGCTCCTGGAACAGTGTGTCGGAAACGGATCCTTTCTCCGAACGTCCCGATAATCAAGGCCTCGTCTCCCTAGATACCGGATGGTCCTACTTCACGGGCGAAGAGTGGTTCCTTCTTCATGCAGCAGGCTGGATATCCGAAGTCGGGTAGCTAGGATGCGGCCGTGTGTGCCTAAATAACATAGCAGAGGAAGCCGTGACTGAAGCCGACCCCGGCTGCAGATTAGACGGAGCGTCCCGAGCGGCAGGCAGACATATGCTCCGTCTCATGCAAGTTTCCAACCAGAAAACTTCATTTCGGCATTGCGAAACGTAGCGGAGGAAACCTTTACTGCAGCCGACCCCAGCTGCAGCCTAAACAGAGCATCCCGGGTGGAGGGCAGACATATGCTCCGGCTTGTACAAGTTTCTCAAAACAACATCTGACCCCAGATGTTGCTATATTAGAGAGGGGGGCTTCTCCCGCTCGCAGTCTATCAGACCTCACCGAGTACAAGAACTTGCAGACTTCCTCCCTATTTCCGTCATCGCTGGGTGAGCTATTTATATTATAATGCTCGCTCTACCCAATCCACCTCTTAGACCGCAACAGACTTACCTGGCATCACAGCACCCACGAACAGACTACCGTTTCACCGGTTGAGTTCGCCGCTTGCAAGAGATTAAAACCTTTAACCAAATGCCCTAACTCTTGCAATAATGAGCAATGCAGCTCACTCTATATGCTCCATGGAGCGCGACGACGGTAGCACACTTGGATGGGTGTCAGAATATCATCACCATGTTCATGTTCCTCTGAAATATAAACTGACAGAATGAATTAAAATGCCGTAAGAGGCTCTGATCCTCAGAACCTCACCTCCAACAATGTACCGCGACAACCAACTCCAACATCAGTCATCCCAGTGCAACACAAGACTGACAAGAGTCCGCAGGAGTGTATCAACTAAAGTCGATATCAGTCCTCCAAACTCCACAACAATATATATATATAATTGAGATACATGAATAATAGCAATCATAATTAATTTCAAAATATTTTTTGTAAACAAAAAAACATTTCAAAAAACGCCCAAGTTCCCAAAGGGAACATGAAGAGCCCAAGGGCATCCCGATAGAGCCTAAGTGTGGACAAAATTCAAATTTTTTGAGGTACACTACCAGAATAATAATACATGTATCCTACAGTATATTACAGTAATAGAATATAAAAAACTACCTATATATGAGGACGTTGATACTGCAAACAACGTCAATGTAAACAAGATATCAGGCACACAAAAAGGCCCAAAATCAGAACCAACTGAAATGCTATCAAATGCAAAGCTAGATCCTCATACGAAGATAAAACGATACATCGGATAGAAGATGCAAGACTAAATGGCCTAAAATTCCTAGGGTGAGGGTGTAACCCTGGGGAAGAAACAGAATAATATTCTGTAATAAATGTTAAACTCCTAAGAAATTTAATAAAAAATTTCAATAAAAAATAACCAAAAAGCTTAAGAGTTTAACAGGAAGGATTCATGGAAGGATAGGGAAGGAATACTTAACAAACAGTGGAATAATCATTTTTAAAAATGATGACGTCAGGCATATGTCCCGAAATTGGGAAACATAAAATAATTTTATAAATATTATAAAGTTACAGCCCTGAATGTCCAAAACCACCGTTGAACACTTCCTTCATCCAATAACAGCCTTGTATCCACAAATTCTTGCATTGATTTGTGTCTGGCATCCTCAAAAAAGGAGATTTTAAAGCACAGATGTCATTTCATTGTTGATGACTTTTAGGCCAAACAAAGAATGATGTTGGCGCCAATTCCGGCCACTTCCTGACGTCAGCACATGCGCGGAGAGTAAATGTATGGAGGGCTAGATAGGACTTTTAATTTTCGGTTTTGCAAGCAAATTTTGGGGATTGGGGGGTTCAAAATTTGTGTTTGGCCCTTAATAACTTTGAGTTAAGCACCAGCTAGTCTGGGCCATTGGTTTAGTGTAAAAACATATATGAAATCAACTCATAGAGTAGACAGTGGGAACCAATGGTTCCTGGAAGTCTGTTTCTGTATTCGTACCAGAATTGATAATAAAATAATATTTCCATAGAACAACTCCTGGACAAGTGTGCTTCAGATATCCAAGAACAATGCTAGGTATTCAAAACACTTTACGGACTGCATTTGGGGAAAGGACAACACTGTCTGCATTTTTTATTGCAGATGGGTTCCATGGCCGACGGACATGCATATATCACACGATACCACACATTTTCATAGAAAAACAATCACGTAACTCTAAGAAATTCTAACAGGTGGCAGGATATCATGCAAGTAATATGGAAACTGTGCAGTGTCCATATAATAATAGTGTGTGGTATGAAGGTGATCTTTCTCATTATTTAATTTTAGACAGAATTGTATATCATTGCTTCTTTTGCCTTAATAACTTTGACTGAAATGTAAACAAACAGACAACGAAAACGAGGCCAAGAGTTTGGGAATTTACCCACACATACTTCTGTCACTGCATTTTGAAGAATTTTGATTTCCTAGCTTTGCTCCTGGATGTAAGAGGGGCATTTAGCCACGAATTGTTCTCCTGAAATATTATTTTATTATCAGTTCGTACAAACAAGGAGCAGATTTCCTGGAACCATTGGTGCCTGCTGTCAACTCTGCAAACTGATTGCATCAGGGGCATAACTAGGATTTCCTATTGGGGAGTGAGGCATAATTTTTTTTTTTTTGGGGGGGGGGGGGGGGGGGGTGCCAGGTCGATATATGCCAAAGGCCATACAGGCATATGGTGGTGGTGGGTAAGGTAGAGAGTTTCCCCCTCCAATTAGTGTGAGTTCAGGGGGGGGGGGGGGGTGCTCCCCTGAGAAAATTTTGAAAATTCAGTGTCCTGACAGTGAATTTGGGGCCCTTTGGGGCTTTAATTTGAAATTTTTCAGAAGCTCAGGTTGGCCAATTATTTACACACAAATCATGAAATTCCTGGAAATGAATACTGGTCTCAATATCACATGTGTAGGTAGGCAGGCAGCGAGACATGGGTACCATGTCTACTGCAGTACTATGTCTACATGCCAAGAATGATATGCTATAACAAGGTCTGGAACGTAATTATTAAGTGTACATACACTGTACGGATATTCATTATAATACAAATATAGTTTCCAAGTTTACCCTGTCATTATCAGTGCAAAAATAAAAGCATGGGCAACTGCACACTGCCATGTGTAATGTTTTGCCATCTAACATGAACCTTTGTCACAAAGTAAGTTACAATGTTATTAACCAATTCACTACTGGCAAAGTTATACTACATCATACTGATAGGTACCAACAACTTACTACACATACAATTATTGACGTTGAAACTCATTTTTTTGACACCATCAACATAATTTTGTAAGCTGCAGAGATTATTTATGTTCATATCATTAACGTCGCCATTTTATCTGGTTGGGTAAATTTCCATAATTTTCCCTTATTTTTTTTTTTGGGGGGGGGGGGGGGGGGAGGGGGGGGGGAGGGGGGTACTGTAATTTTAGGGGAGGTGTCTCCCCCCCCCCTCCCCTGGCCTAAACCACTGTATAGCATATATTTTTTGTGGTCTATACATCAATCACAACCTTCATTTTGATGTATAATTTGTGTATATTTAATTCAAATTTATGGAATAACAGAGGTGGAAATTTCAAAGTAAATTTATTTATTGGTGTTTAAGGTCACATTTTTCTGCACAATGGCTAATCATGACCACAACAGTTTTACAGGAGACGAAGTGGGAGTACTTCAGCGAGCAACTGTCAGCTCCCGAACATACTCCACACAAGCAGGGTTAGTATTGGTTGAAGACAAGTGCACCATTGCCGTGCAGTACGTCTTAGTACACAATGCCACCATGCCCCCATGTGGTCAATGGGGGGTGAAGTGTCTTGCCCAAGGACACAACACGGTTGCCGCAGGTGGGATTCCAACCGAAGACCTCTTGGCTTGAAGCCTGCACCTCTACCTACTGAGCCACCCTGCCCCCCCCCCCCCCTTTCAAAGTAAACAAATTCCCCTTACTTATATCGCACTTTAACCAAAAGTGAGGTAACAATACTAACATAAAGTAAGGTAATAATAATGTAGTCAGAGCCGTGCAAAGCACGGCTCACAAAGTGAGCACTGTAGGTAACACACATGCGTATGTAGAAAAACACGCAATTTCCAATGAAACACAGTGTATTTAACAAACTGAAAATTGTGTCTTCCGGTTTGCCCATCACTTTTTGGTTCGATATTGAATTCTGGGATAGTTGAAAATAAAAATAGCAACAAAAACAAGAGATTGCATCGTGTCAAGGACTGTGAACAACAGGATGGTTTACTCCTGTAGAACGCTTATGTGTTTTGAGTGGTGCCCTCTAGTAGCTGGAGTCAGAATAACACTGACATCGGCCTTTCACCGCTTGAAAATCTACTTACATGTTTGCTGTACTCAGTTTGAAATATCGAAAAATGTGGCTGTTACAGAGAAAGCATAATAATGTGTGAAAAGTAAGTTTTGCTTAAACGAGGTATATACATGTACAAAAAATATATTTTAGTTTAAACAGTATTTATTGAAGCATTTGTTTCAATGTATACACTTCACAATAATTGTTCAAAGAAGTAAATCGTCAATGTACATGATACAGTAGTATACAGAAAGGCAATAAATATAAGAAAACAGGTTTCTGAGTAGAAAAGGGATTCGACAGAAAGCTTACAGCTTATGTAAGTCGTCTCCCCAGCACATTTGAAAAATTACTCCTTCAGGTGGTATAAATCTGTAATAGAGCTCACGTATCGTTTCGTGAAGGCCCGGCCCCCTCCAATCTGAAAAGGAGGAAGACGACCCCGACCGCCAGTCAACGATTCATGAGATTGTTTAAACTTTAGATTGAATAGGGTAAGGAAAGAAAGAGCCGGAAGAAAAGATGATCAAAAAAAGAGAGGAGAAGATTCAGAGAAATAACAGAGCAAAACCTAATTTGGCCAACTTGAACACCAAATATGTTAACTTAAAACTCCATAGCGCAATAAGTACGGTATTTGATTCTTACTTTTAGTTCCTTTGATAAGAGTTTTGCATACTAGACTCGGTGGTGTTGAGGCGTGAGTGGGCCTTCTACTCAAGACATAGGTCAGTGGGTCCTATTTCACCAGTTGTACAGAACATGATTACCGAGGTACAGAAAGAGCAATGCTTCAGGAACGGTGTTCCCACGTGGGGCAGGGTGGGGTACAGTAATTGAGCGGTAACTCAATGGAATCGCTTGCTTGATAGAATGAAGTCATGTACCGTTTCAAAGATAAGACGGTTGTCCTCATTATTCAAGAACTCGGAGCCAAACAGGAGCATGGATGAGTCTACTGCAAAGGGGAGTAAATTAATCGTATAGTTGCGAGCGTTTGAGAACACCGGACAATGCAGGAGGAAGTGATCAGTAGTTTCGCGCTCTCCACACTGACAAGAGGGGTTGGGTGATAAGTGATTGTCATATAGGTGAGAATTAAGACTACTGCAGTGCAATCGAAGCCTGCAATGATAAATTTGAGCCGCTCGAGATTTCGCGTCACTGTAGAACCTTGGGGGTCTTTGGTTCCCATTGCTCAGGAAGGTCTTAAAGTTGATCAATGATGAGTTCTCGCGTACAGGTAAGGGTAGCTTATTCCATAGGTCTGTAACGCTTGGGATGAACGAGGACTGATACAATTGGGTTCGGCAAAAGGGAACGCGGTGGTTTTGACTTGATCGAAGACTAAATGATGAGTTCGTCTCGGAGACGAGTGGGGGGACTTTATTGGAAATATGTGGAGGTGACATACGGTGATACATTTTGAAAAACTGAATTAATTTATGTTTGCGGCGTCTTTCTTGAAGGGAGTCCCATCGTGTTTCAGAATACAGCAAGGACTTACTGGCACTAATTGTTGCTCCCGTAATGATTCGGGCTGCTGCAATCTGTATTTTTTCTAGTTCCGCAATGTTGGATACGGAACAATTATCCCAGACAGTATCCGCATATTCCAGAAGGGGTCTAATGAAGGCAAAGTATATTTTTTCTAAGACACTTCGATCGAGATAAAATTTGTGTCTCCTCAGCATGTCTAACCGAGACCAGGCTTTCGAGCAGATGTGGTCAACGTGGTCGTTCCATGTACATGTGCTATTTAGTATGACCCCCAGATGTTTATGTACGGAAACTTCCGATATCTGTGACCCCCCTAGATATAAGGGTGGGTGAGAGTTGGGATTGTTTTTACGTGATATAAGCAAACTCTCTGTTTTATTGGGATTGAACTCAACCAACCATGTTTTGGCCCAATGCTCAATTGTCGCCAAATCATGATTGATTATGTTTGAGGCTTGCTCTGGGTTCTCAATGATGAGATATAAGGAAGTATCATCTGCAAACAGGCGTATAGAGCTAAGTAGGTCTTTGGTTATGTCGTTAATGTATATCAAGAACAGTAAGGGCCCAAGTATCGACCCCTGAGGCACACCGGCATTGATGGGCCTCCATGCGGATGTCTCCGAGGCTATCACAACTCGCTGCGATCTATCGGCAAGATATGATTTTAAAAATAGCAATAACTCCCCCGAAACCCCAATACTCTCCAGTTTGTGGATAAGACCAGCATGCCATACTTTATCAAAGGCCTTACTGACATCACAGAAAACTACCCTAACTTCTTTGCCTTCATCGAGTGCACGACAAAATTCATCATATATGTCAGTCAGTTGAAGGACGGTTGAATCTCGAGGTGTAAAACCTGACTGGAATTGACTGAGAACATTATTTTCACTTAGAAACAGCCACAGGCGTTTGAAAACGCATTTTTCGAATATTTTGCCAACACAGCTGATCAATGATATCGGACGATAGCTAGCAACTGAGTTTGAGGGCTGTTTTTTTAGGATAGGGGAGACATTTGCTTTTTTCCAGAGTGAAGGGAAGTATGAGCTATTCAGAAGTATGTTAAATAAGATTGACAGTGGCTCGCATAGAGAGGATTTGCATTCTTTAAGGAGACGCGGGCTTATTTGATCGGGACCAGACGCCTTGGATACCTTTATCGACTTCATTGCAGCATATACCTCGCTGCAGTGCAGGGTAATGCTATCAATACGCTGAGAGACATGTAGTAGTGGGTCTGGAAGGGAGGCGTTCGAATCATCAACTGTTGAGATCGAACTGAAGTATTCGTTGAACACTTCAGCTTTCTCAAGACTTGATGAGTATATTTTGTTAGAATGGATCAAGGTAGGAATTCCTGTTGTGTTACTGCTACTGATGAGTGCTTTTAATGTCTTCCACCAAAGTGATGCTGGGGTTTCTTTGCTTCTCAATGTGAATTGAATTTTTGAAAGATGCATGGCTTTGGCCTTCCTAATAGCTGATATAACTTCATTCCGTTTAAGTTTATATTTATCCCAGGCGTGCGGGTGATTTGTTCGTTTGGCAGTACGATACAAGCGTTTTCTTTGTCTTATCAGAAGTCTTAGTTCATTGTGCATCCATTTCGGTTGGCCAGTCCTCGAAGTAACTATTTTGTTGGGTATATGTCTGGATGCTGTATCGAGTATTCTGTCGGTGAAATTAGAGACTATAGTATCAAGGCATGGGTTATCAAAGACAGAGTTCCAGTCGGTGTTCGAAAGAGACTGGTTCAATACTTCGTAATTACCCTGAGAATAAATCCATATCCTTCTTTTGAAAGAGGAAGGGTTAGGTTTTAAAAATTCGACTTCAATTGAGATTGGACAGTGATAGCGGATCATGTCTGGGATAATTGGTTCAAGCACCTCGCATGCTTTCACGTTGATTGTGTCACTGACTGCAAAGAGATCTAGCAATGTAGCAGACGTCTCAGTGAAACAAGTTGGTTCACTCACAATCTGTTTAAGGTTAAAGTAATTAGCTAGCTCGAGAAAGCTACTCCTCGAGGGAGCCATTTGGTTGTCATTAAAATCTCCTGTGACAATTAAGTTCCTAGTTGACGTGTCTCTGGCTTTTTCGATGGATGCTGCTATAGCATCCCATGTATCCGGAGGACTGTTGGGTGGACGGTAGAATACGCCTAACAATAATGACCTACTCCGTCTTGTGAATATTTCGGCCCAAATGCACTCCGTATTCAGAGTATCGAGGTCCGGTCTGTGTCGAAATGAAATACCGTCTTTAATGTAAATGGCAACCCCTCCTCCCCTTGACGAGCGGTTGAATCTCAGAGGTTGGTGGAACCCATGGAGTTGAACATCGGAAGTGGGATCGTCACTTTGCAGCCATGTCTCACTCAAAGCCAAAATGTCAAATGATGCGAATTCACATTGTATAATATCTAATTTAGGTTTAAGGCTTTGGATGTTAAGATGGACAATTTTTAGGGTATTCTGATCGTGATCTGAACTAAAAGAGTTTGGACCAGGGTTGGTTTCAATGTCACCGGACAATAATAAAATTATAACCAAACAGAGGGAAAACAACGTGAAAAGAAAGGCCGATGCTACTGCTTTCAATATCGACGTGGCCTTCGAGAGATTCAAGGACATGCAACGGTTTGGGATTGCTTCGGCGGAGTTTACTAAGAGGGATGTAACAGATTCGCTGGATTGCTCAAAGAATAAAGCAGACATAGCAGTAAAGCTATACTGCAGCTCAACACCACCGATGCGCAAGAGTAAGTAAATTAAGATACAAGTAGATCTATCTTTTGGCAAACAGTGCTTTAAGCCACTGGAATAGACTGTAAGGTTGAAATGGCCAATTCTGGCGCGATATAGTTCAACTGTGCACATTGAAAATGAATTTGGTTTTGGGAACAAACTGTGTTCAAGTTATCTTGAGAAGAAATTATGTAGTATAGAATATAAAGTGTTGAAGTATTAGACTTGAGGGTAAAAGAAACAGTAGTCAATAAAACAAACAGAAAAAAAAAAAATAAGTGTAAGAAAATATATACAAAATAACTGAGTAGTGTTTATATATAGGTATGGGTTGTAGTTCTGCTTATGCAAAGTCAAGGGTTACCCTTGACACGTAGAGGATGTTCAGTGTATCGGTTTGAGGGCAATTTGTCAGTCAGTGTATAGTAAGTATGCATTGCGCGGGATTCATCATGGGTCAAATACCATCAACACAGAAACGTATCGCCAGGAAAGGAAGAAACAAATCCTTCATGCCACGAAATGTGCCGAAAGTTGGCAGGAAGGGAGTTCTATTGTTTTGTTAGAGAGTGGTATGGAGAAGTGGGATCAACCCCTGGTGATAAATTCATCTTGCAACCGATGTTCTAAAGTGAGTAGGGATGAAAACAAAAAAAGGCTTTTGCAAGAAGAAATCAAGGGCGTCCCACCTGCAGTTGATGAGTCTGGCGCAAACCTACAATACTTTTTATTTGATTTAAAGAATGTTATCTGTTTACAGTATTTTCCTAAAACGGTTTGGAGACAAAACATGCAGCAGTATTGGCGGGGGAAAAACGGAGGTTTTACATTTTGCAACTATCACACTAGATATTAGTGGGTGGAGGTTAGAAGACGGAATCTGCAATGCTAATTGCGGTAAAGAAACGGATATAAAATCTCGATCGGATCACGACACAGTCGAGATTCGTTCAAAATTTTCTATCCGATTTTGCAACTATTCCGCTAGATATTGGTGGGTCGAGGCAGAGCAGGGGTAATCTTAATATTGTACCAACACATGAAGTAGGAAAAGAAAACAGAGAAAAAGAAAGAAAAAAAAGAAAAAAAAAAGAAAAAAGAGAAAGAAAAAAAGGATGTTCGATCGGGTTATGACACAGTCGCGATATGAGGTGTCACACTTCACATGTTAATACAATAGCTTCGGCACCATTGGGTAATATGTCGAAGTGATGAAAGGTAAAAGGTAAAACGCGGAAAGATAACCCAGACCGGATCGCAACACCATCGCCACTTCATATGTTAATACAATAGCTTCTGCACCATTGGGTAATATGTTGAAGTGATGAAAGGTAAAAGGTAAAACGCGGAAAGATAACCCAGACCGGATCGCAACACCATCGCCACCCCGTCATATCTATCTGACAGCGATTGGAATCGGATCAATGCATGGGGTGTTGAGCGGTGGAGGAGGTTTTGATGATTAACCTTGCATAGAAATGATGGGGCGGTTGATTTATTACATTATCTGGACACACTATAAATATCCTATTAGGCTATCACAGTTCACATATATGTATCGCCATGTATTCTTTTCTGATGAAGAAGAAGCTGTAATGATACATGGTGGAATGCGGGACGACAAACTCGCTATTGGGTAGAAAATGGAACGATAATTCCGATGGAATCGCGACAGGGGCGTCACCCGGTCGAGTATACCTGGTGGCGATTTCAATCACCAATGCATAGAAAGGATGGGGTGGTTGGATTGTTGCATTGTCTTGACATACTACAAATGTGCTATTAGGCTATCACAGCTCACATATCACCATAGATTCTTCTCAGACGGAGAAGCTGTATCGACACAATGTAGAATGTGAGACGATAAGCTCGCTATTTAGGACGTCCAAATTCACAAATAAGTGCAATAATTATCTATCCGTTGACGAAGATGGTGTATTGATACTAGGTAGGATGCGGAAAGATAACATCGATCGGATCACAACCCAGTCACCATCCGATCGATTTTATCTGCCTGCAGCTGCAATCATACCAGTGCATAATGAGTGGGGTAACAGAGGGATTGGTATTATTGTCTTATCAAGCCATACTACAAATGTGAAGATTGGGACCTCACAGTTCGCATATTGATACGTTAATTCTTGTTCGACAGATGAGATGCCCCGGTGATACGAGACTGCAGACCGGGATTAAACTTCGATGGCATCGCGACAAGGTCCTCACTCGGTTGAATTTACCTAGTGGCGATATCAATCACCAATACATAGAAATGATGGGGCGGTTGATTTGTTACATTATCTGAACATACTATAAATATCCTATTAGGCTATCACAGTTTACATATATGTATCACCATGTATTATTTTCCGATGAAGAAGAAGCTGTAATGATACATGGTGGAATGCGGGACGACAAACTCGCTATTGGGTAAAAAACGGAATGATAATTCCGATAGAATCGTGACAAGGGCGTCACCCGGTCGAATATATCTGCTGGCGATTTCAATCACCAATGCATAGAAAGGATGGGGTGGTTGGATTGTTGCATTTTATCTTACACCTGTTGAAGATATAGCCCATGTGTTATAGATTATCTATAACACGTACCCCTATGTCATATAGATTGGAGACTCCAGATGAGTCGACATTTTGACACGAAGTCATCCCCAAAACCGTTTTAAAAATGCAGAAAAGAACAAAAATGGTCGGTATAAGATAAAAACAACAATACCATAGTGTGCCCCGACACGCTTGACATCTCAACTCGTTGAAAGTGAGCCTCTTTCGCTCGGCAAGCCTCACGAAAAAACTCACCCTCAACTCGCCGAGACACCAAACACATCAAAACACACCATGGTATTATCGTATATGTCTGGAAACACTACAAATGTGCTATTAGGCTATCACAGCTCACATATCACCATAGAATCTTCTCAGGCGAAGAAGCTGTATCGACACAATGTAGAATGTGAGACGACAAATGTGCTATTAGGCTATCTCAGCTCACATATCACCATAGAATCTTCTCAGGCGAAGAAGCTGTATCGACACAATGTAGAATGTGAGACGATAAACTCGCTATTTAGAACGTCCAAGTTCACAACTTAGTGCACTAATTATCTATCCGATAACGAAGATGGTATATTGATACTAGGTAGGATACGGAAAGATAACCTCGATCGGATCACAACCCAGTCACTTGTTTGTTTGTTTGTTTGTTGGTGGTTAACGTCACATATTTATGCACAATGGCTAACCCAGTCACTATTCGACGACAAACTCGCTATTGGGTCAAAAGCGGAATGATAATTCCGATAGAATCGTGACAAGGGCGCTACCCGGTCGAATATATCTGGTGGCGATTTCAATCACCAATGCATAGAAAGGATGGGGTGGTTGGATTATTGCATTGTCTTGACACACTACAAATGTGCTATTAGGCTATCACAGCTCACATATCACCATAGAATCTTCTCAGGCGAAGAAGCTGTATCGACACAATGTAGAATGTGAGACGATAAACTCGCTATTTAGAACGCCCAAGTTCACAACTAAGTGCACTAATTATCTATCCGATGGCGAAGATGGTGTATTGTGATGCTAGGTAGGATGCGGAAAGATAACCTCGATCGGATCACAACCCAGTCACCATCCGATCGATTTTATCTGTCTGCAGCTGCAATCACACCAGTGCACAGTGAGTGGGGTAGTAGAGGGATTGGTATTATTGTCTCATCAAGCCATACTGCAAATGTGAAGATTGGGACCTCACAGTTCGCATATTGATACGATAATTTCTTTTTCGACAGATAAGATGCCCAGGTGATACGAGACTGCAGACCGGGATTAAACTTCGGTCGGAACAGTCACAGACTACATATAACTTCGATCGGATCGCGATACACTCGCTACCCGGTTCGATTTACCTGTTCGCTATTATATAGACACCAATGCTTAGTAGGATGGAATCGCGACACAGACACACCGGTTTTATTTTCCTGACCGCGATTGCAATCACGCCCATGTATAATTGGGAGGAATAAGGGAGGTGGCAGTGGTAAATTATTTCTTTGACATGACACGTCACAAACGTGCATCTAGAATGTCACCGTTCGTAGGCAAATACATTGTTGTTTATTTAGTGGTGTTTGAGGTCACATATTTATGCACACTGGCTAATCGTGACCGCAACATGGAGACAAAGTCAAGTTCAGTCAATAGTTTATATCCCATATTGCCCATTTTAGAGGACTTCCACTCCAAGAATTGGTGACTGGGTCCTATTTTACCAGTAAAACAAAACTTGTTTACCACAGTAAATAAGCACTGCCTCCCTTCCCGGGATTCCATCGGGGTGGGGTGGGGGGGGGGGCGAATACAGTGACATTTTACCAATGAACAAGATGATATAATGATGCGGGGAAGAATGCGGAAGGATAACTTCGACCAGATTGCGATACAGCCACATCAACGCATTACTGGGGAAGGGGGGGGGGGGGTATAAATCACTGCCTTAGCAAGACATGTTAAAGATTTTACATAGACGGTGTGACAGTTCTGGGAAAATAAAATATTTTTGATGCATAAGATGCCGTAATGATACCAGGTAGAAAGCGGACAGATAAACTCAAGCGGATTGCGATACTGTCGCAATCCGGTTGAATCTAACTATCCGCGATTACAATCACACCATTGCGTAATAAGATAGGGATGGCCGGAATAATATTAATGCCTTTATAAAAAACACAACAGGTGTGCATTTGGGATGTCCCAGTTAAGATGCGAGAACAACAAATTTACTGATGGGAAAGATGCCATAACGATTTGAGGTAGGAAGCGCAAACATAACTTCAATCGGATTGCGATACAGGCGCCACCCGGTTGAATTTATATGTACGCGATTGCAATCATACCAATACATAATGTAGGTAAAATGCGTGTGGAGTGGGGGTAATATTTTGACCAAAAATCCACACTACAAAAGTGCAATTGTGATGTCGATATTGAGAAAACAAGAAGCATACGAATGGAAGACCCGTTGGTTAGATTATGTACATAATGCAGCCGATGAGTGCTATAAATATAGCAAGGGGTTGGTGTCAAGTCGGAAGACTACAAAATCGAAGACTGCGACAGGTTTGGGCCAATATTTTGAATTCTCTGCACTATTCTAAACCTTTTTTCCAGTTCACCGACCTGCCAGGAAGTTGTGATCCTTTGGACGGAGCCATCTTTGAGTTTGGCAAAAATGACTCCGTCAAAAGTCCACGTTTCTAAGATCTTTCGGTCACGAGCTAGAATCCGAGCTCTACGGGCTATAAGTGCACGAGTTTTGGTTAGGTCCTCGTTTATATATATTCTACGATCGTGGCCACCTGGTTCAGATCCAGACTGGACGTTAGCTGTCTTTAGTTTAGTCCTAGCCCTGAATAGTTTATCTCTAATTCTATAATTAGCAAGTCTAAATATTATTGGCCTGTCTTTAACTTGATTGCCATTCACAACCCTAGGACCAACTCGATGACTCCTTGGGACTTCATCCAGCGTGAGTTTAACACCTATTTTACTTGCTATGTCCATAACAATGGCATCGGTATTTTCACCGGGCTTTTCGACAATGCCACTCAGCCTCAAATTTGTTCTGCGCCCATATTGTTCTAGATCATCTACTTTGTCACTGAGTTGTTCTAACTTTTTATCTTTCGACTGAATTTGTCTATGCAGGTCCTGAACGGTCCTTTCAAGTTCGTCAATCCGTGCGTTAGCAGCTTCCAAGAATATTGACTTCAGACCCTCGCGCACAGAAGGGTTTTTTAAAACTTTCAAAAATGCCAAGCACATTCGATCGTCACAGCTTGGAGGTTGAGTTGGTGGGTCCGACAAAAAAAAGTCAGATAAATCGGGGTCATCGTCAGAACTGGCATACTCCCTAGCCTTCTTATTCTCCATGGGAGAGGGGGTTTGGTCAATCGTGCCCCAAGGCCTCTTAGCGTCGTTACCCGTGGTGATCTCAAAGGCCTCGTCACCCTCGATATTAACATTGTCAATGCTTGTTGATCCACTATCCATGGCAACTGTGAAGATGAGACTGCAGAAAGCAATAGTCAAAAGAAAAGTGTTTTTCTCCGGAGAAAAATATTCATTCAGATGATAGGGCTCCGAGCTGGATTAAGGTGTTTATAGACAATGATTCACACAAGTTGCGATCATCGTTGAACTTTATTACACTCGTTTACACTCCGTCACGCACAGGTAGAGAACAGTAAAAGAAAGTCAACAATGACGCAAGATCAAGGACAAAAACATTCGAACAGTACAGTTGCCGCCGATATTTTCGAACACTTCAGAGATTTTTTCTTTTTTTGAGTCAAGCTTCAGAACCAAAGTTGTTGTTTGACATGTTCATATGAATATCTGACATCAGATGCGAAAAGAAATATGTCTCAAAACACACTTATTTGGTAGGCATTTTTATTTGGTAGAAATGTTTTTAACGAGAAAGTTATCCATAGTTACCGATCTCCAATGTAAACAATATTATTCAGAGGCAGAGAGACGCAGTTGACATCTCAACAACCAAATATGTATCCAGTTTTCACCAAGTAGAACTTTTGGTCGGATGGCCGAACACTGAATAGGAATGAATCTGTTCTTGGCTACATGTTACTCAAGAAAGGAATCCTCAAAATACGAAAATCACCATTTAAAAAGACTTTGAAGCAGGAGCAAAAATTTTAACGATCAACCACCATGAGTCACGTGATGTTATTTTCGAATATATTTTAAAAGGATAAAGGATAGATATGATCACTGAAATGATGAGGCGAATTCAAGACATCTCCTATTGTCACCCATTTTTTTTTCTTTTCAAAGAAACTTCGTTTTGCTGATATTCTGCATCTATTGTGTGAATAGGATGGATAATATCATGGGATGGACTTCAAAAAGTCTTTTTGGCATTCTGATTTTTGTCTTAAACAAAGTACACCGTTTTTTTAAAGTTGAAATTGTGGAGGAGGTGATGAGAAAATCGGCGGGTGTTGGGGAAGGATAACGGTCATGGGTGCAAAGTGACTACTAGCCCTAACCAGGACCCTGTTACGGTGTGGAAATATTAATGATATTGGTAACAGAAAGAAATCTGAGAATCAGCAACAATAACTATGAATTTAATTGTTCTGAAATTTAATTAAAAAAAATTAATATAAAAAAAAGATGATACAAAGATTTTTACACTAATTGGTTAACAGAAAATAAAAACAATGGTACTTATCAATTATTGAATTAGTCCAAAGCACCGTTTGACAGAATCCAGTAATCCAGTGGTGAAGAATCTTGTGAAGAAAGTTACCAGCTGGTAGTATTAAATCCAAGAATGTCTCTTCAGAAACAGTATCCCGTAGATTTGTAATAAAATTTTCACTTAAGAAATTTCAGCAGTCTCCAATAAAATAATAAAATGCTCTTCAAAATTCAAATGGAGTAAAAATCCAAGAAGTATTGGTGCCACAGGTAATTTCAAAATAATCCAGTAGAATCCTGGCTTTTCACAAAATAATATTCTGTTTCACAGAAAGTATAAATTCTCTTTTCCAAGACGAATGATTCTCTTAAAATTCTCTTTTGGAATCAGTCTTCCAAATTCACAAAGAAGCACTGCTTCTATAATAAATGCACTGCCCTAGAACAATAATAATCTCCAATGGAAACAACTACTGTGTTTTAACTGAAGTGAGTCTTCCTGAAATGCTTTCTAAAAAAATGAGTTTCTGAAGTCTGTTGACAAACCTTTATATAGTATCCAGACAGAATGTCTCAGAAGATGAAATTTCTACAATGTTCTATCAGTTTCCAGGTGATTCTGTCCAATCCAAGTAAACAAGGTCACTGACCTATTTAAACAATCAACAGCTATATGTACAATATATTAGTGTAACAAAGTTGTAAACAAAGGTCACTCAGTGCAAATGAGTCAGACCAGTCAGAAAATGCAGAAATAAAAAATATCTATCTGATATAATTATCAACTAAGGATATATCAATCTCAATATAATATGGGGGCTATAACACACCCCACCTTAAAAGAAAAAGTTTGAAGGTACTGAAAACTTTTTATATAATTTAGCAGGCTCTGACTGGTTTACAATACACACACGATAATCTTCACAATTTTATTTATTAAACATATATACACACTTAAAGTGAATGGGGACCGATCAGATCATTTTAAATTAGGATATTCTGGAAAGAGCATCAGCTACAACATTATCTCTTCCCGAAATATGCCTAATCTCTAAATTATATTCTTGAAGGGCTAAACTCCACCGCAATAATCTTTAATTCTTGTTTTTCATTTTATTGATAAAAGTTAAGGGGTTATGATCAGTGTAAACTGTAATTGGGCATTGGGTGGTTCCTAGATACACATCAAAATGGGTTAATGCCAAAATTAGAGCCAAAGTTTCTTTTTCTACTGTAGAGTAATTCTTTTGATGTTTGAGAAATTTTCTGGAGAAATAACATACAGGGTGACCAATACCTTGGGAATCTTCCTGGGCAATATACCCACCTGCTCCATTGTCACTCGCATCTATAAATAATTTGAAGGGCTTTTCATACTTGGGACTGGCTAGGGCAGGGGAATTATTTAATAAAGTTTTTTTTCTGTTAAAGGATTTCTGGCACTCCTCAGTCCAAACAACCTTTACCCTTTTGCTCAATAAACTGGTCAAAGGGTAGACAACATCTGAGAAATTTAAACAAACTTTTCTATAATATCCAGCCATGCCTAAGAATCTGATGAGCTCTTTTTAGAGCTTGGTACTGGAAATTTACAATGGCATCAACTTTTGCTGCAATCAGTCTCACCTGCCCTTGACCCACAACATGACCTAAATAATTTACAGTTGCTTTGCCAAATTCTGATTTTACTAAGTTAATAGTTATGTTGGCTTGGGTCATTTTGTCAAAAAATTCTTGAATGTGCTTTAGGTGGTCAGCCCAATTTGTATCTGTGTGTATAATAACATCATCAATATAAGCTTCACTGTGATCTAGGTCTGCAATTAAGTGGTTAACCATGCGCTGGAACGTTGCCGTAGAATTTTTCATGCCAAAAGGGGTAACTTTATATTGATACAACCCAAATGGGGTAACAAAAGCAGATATTTCTTTCGCTCTTTCTGTTAAAGGGACTTGCCAATAACCCTTTAACAAGTCAAATTGTGTCACAAATTTAGCATGACCAAGTTTGTCAATGCAGTCATCAATTCTTGGAATTGGATAATTGTCTGTTTTGGTGAGGCTGTTCACCTTTTGGTAATCCGTACAAAATCGGTAACTCCGATCAGGTTTTGGGACGAGTATACGGGGTGAACTCCAGTTGCTATGGCTAGGTTCTATGATATCATTGTCCAGCATATACTGTATTTCCTTTCGCATGATCTCAGCTTTGAAAGGGTTCAATCTATATAGATGCTGTTTGATGGGGTTTGCTCCTCCCACATCAACATCATGAAAAATAACTGACGTCCTACTTGTCACATCAGGAAATAAGTGTTGATATTTGAAAATTAAATCAATTAAATCTTTTCTTTGGTCAGGCAGTAAATAATCCATTTTATTTTGTAGATCTCTCAGGACATTAGTTCTGTAACTTCAGAGGTACATTTTCGCTGCCTTCATGAATATTCTCCACAGGAATTTCCACCTCATCCATGTGGGTGACTGTTGAGACTGGCATAGAGCTTGGTTCTCTCTCATAATATGTTTTCAACATATTTATATGGCACAACTGAGTATTTTTGAGTCGATCAGAAGTCTCAACAACATAATCAGTATCACCGATCTTGTGCTTAACAATATAAGGGCCTGAATATCTTGCTTGTAAAGCATTGCCCTTTAAAGGGAAAAATCCTGATAGGATCACCGATCCAATGTCGAGTTGTGAAAGCACAAAAGTGGGTTTAATCACTAGAGAAACAGAATTTACTGCACCCAGTAAATTCAAGTCTGTGTGAAAAGGCTTAAAGTAGCAGGAATGAACTATAGAGAAAGAGAATTTATGGAGGCTTATTTTCAGGAGTAAAATATTTTTAAACAAATCAGAAATGGATTTTTGTTAATAGTATTTACAGATATTCATACTGGAATCAGAACAATTTTTTATAAGAAACCAGAAAAGGCATATATGTGACCAGCATTTAAAGGGTTCGATACACGAATCAGAAATGGACATTTTTGGCTCTGCCCACTAACTTGAGTGATAAAATACGTTCATAAACTTTAGAAATGCATTAAGGTGTAATAAAATGCATTTCCCAGTCTTTCTGAATAATATGCACTTGATGACTTTGGTGACCTCTTTCAGGCAGACCCCTAGGTGACCTCTGTGACCTTGACCCATATTTTGAATCTCCATCAAGTATCGACTCATTTGGTGTTAGTCCCAGGTCCATTCATCATACCACGAATGAGATATGAGCGTGACCCACTTTCAAAATTTTTGGCCACGCCCACTTTTTTAATGTAAAAATGCATGTACGGACCTCAGGAATGTTTTGGGGGCTCAAAAAATGTGATTTCCAGCAATTATGAAAAATGCACTCAATGACCCTTAGGTAACCTCCATGACTTTGACCCATATTTTGAATCTCCATCAAGTGTCAACTAATTTGGTGTTGGTTCCAGGTTCATACGTCATACCACGCCTGAGATATGGGCATGACCCACTTTCAAAAATTTTGGCCACGCTCACTTTTTTGTCAAAATGCATGTGTGCATCAGGAATACTTTAAGGGGTTAAAAAATGTGATTTCCAGCAATTATGAAAAATGCACTTAATGACCCCTAGGTGACCTCCGTGACCACGACCCATATTTTGAATCTCCATCGAGTGTCGACTCATTTGGGGTTGGTCCCAGGTCCATTCATCATACCACGCTAGAGATATGAGCGTGACCCACTTTTAAAAATTTGGGCCACGCCCACTTTTTTAATGTTAACAAGATCAGTAGGGTTCTTCCTCACAGCAAGGCCAATGCAGCTATTAAGTTTCATGACTATAGGCTGAACCACTGTCAAGTTATTGTCTGGAAACCAATTGTTGCAATTTGGTCACTGTGACCTTGACCTTTGACCTGGCGAGTCCAAGGTCAATAGGGTTCTTCCTCGCACCAAGGCCAACACCCCTATGAAGTTTCATGACTCTAGGTTGAACCACTATCAAGTTCTCATCCGGAAACCAATTGTTGCGATATACTATGTTCAAGGTCACTGTGACCTTGACCTTTGACCTGGTGAGTCCAACATCAATAGGGTTCTTCCTCGCACCAAGGCCAACACGCCTGTAAAGTTTCATGACTCTAGGTTGAACCACTATCAAGTTATCATCCGGAAACCAATTGTTGCGATATACTATGTTCAAGGTCACTGTGACCTTGACCTTTCACCTGGTGAGTCCAAGATCAATTTAGGGTTCTTCCTCGCACCAAGGCCAACACACCTATGAAGTTTCATGACTCTAGGTTGAACTACTATCAAGTTATCATCCGGAAACCAATTGTTGCGATATACTATGTTAAAGGTCACTGTGACCTTGACCTTTGATCTGGTGAGTCCAAGATCAATAGAGTTCTTCCTCGCACCAAGGCCAACCCACCTATGAAGTTTCATGAATGTAGGTTGAACTACTATCAAGTTATCATCCGGAAAGGAATTGTTGCGATTTACTATGTTCAAGGTCACGTTGACCTTGACCTTTGATGTAGCGAGTCCAAAATCAATAGGGTTCTTCCCCTCACCAAGGCCAATCTACCTATGAAGTTTCATGAATGTGAGTTGAACCATTATCAAGTTATCATCCGGAAACCAATTGTTTAAGATTTACTACGTTCAAGGTCACTGTGACCTTGACCTTCGACGTAGCATGTCCAAAATCAATAGGGTTCTTCCTCCCACCAAGACCAACCTACGTATGAAGTTTAATGAATGTGAGTTGAACCACTATCAAGTTATCATCCGGAAACCAATTGTTTACGAA
The DNA here is from genome assembly GCA_031216915.1 of Pictodentalium vernedei. Lineage (NCBI taxonomy): Eukaryota > Metazoa > Mollusca > Scaphopoda > Dentaliida > Dentaliidae > Pictodentalium > Pictodentalium vernedei. The sequence continues at coordinate 123,919,559 of CM062288.1, forward strand.
CGCCCACCCACCCGCCAACCCGCCCGCCCGCCCGCCCGCCCGTGTTATAGCCCCCATATTATATTGAGATTGATATATCCTTAGTAGATAATTATATGAGAAAGATATTTTTTTTTATTGCTGCATTTTCTGACTGGTCTAACTCTTTTGCACTCAGTGACCTTGTTTACATCTTTGTTACACTGATATATTGTACATATAGCTGTTGATTGTTTAATTGTTTAAATAGGTCAATGACCTTGTTTACTTGAACTTTAACAGAATCCCCTAGAAACTGTTAGAACATTGCAGAAACTTCCTCTTCTGGGACATTCTATCTGGTTACTATATAAAGGTTTGTCAACAGAATTCAAAAACTCATTCTTAGAAAGCCTTTCAAAAAGACTCACTTCAGTTATTTCCATTGGAGATTATTATTGTTTCAGAACAGTGCATTTATTATAGAAGCAGTGCTTCTTTGTGATTTTGGAAGATTGATTCCAAAAGAGAATTTTGAAGAGAATCTATTCATCTTGGAAAAGAGAATTTATACTTTCTGTGAAACAGAATAATATTATTTTGTGAAAAGCCAGGATTCTACTGGATTATTTGGAAAATACCTGTGGCGCCAATACTTCTTGGATTTTTACTCCATTTGAATTTTGTGAAGAATTTTATTATATTTTATTGGAGACTGCTGAAATTTCTAAGTGAAAATTTTATTATAAATCTACAGGATACTGTTTCTGAAGAGACATTCTTGGATTTAATACTACATCTACCAGCTGGTAACTTTCTTCAGAAGATACTTCACCACTGGATTACTGGATTCTGTCAAACTGTACTTTGGACTAATTCTATAATTGATAAGTACCATTGTTTTTTTTACTTTCTGTAACCCAATTAGTGTAAAAGATCTTTGTATCATTTTTTTTTTTTATATCAATTTTTTTTAATTAAATTTCAGAATAGTTAAATTCATAGTTTTGTTGCTGATTCTCAGATTTCTTTCTGTTACCAATATCATTAATAATTCCACACCGTAACAGAAATTGGGGGCTCGTTGCCGAGATTGAATATAAGATTACGAGAAAGCTTTATTTGCATATTGCAATTATTATTTTGGCTCACTTTCAAAACATTTAAATTTTCTTAGAAAATTTCAGTATTATTATTTATATTCTGAGAACCAGCAAACCTTTTCATCATGGTATTTATTGTGACAGAATTTATTTCTGAATTTGAAAGATCTCCTAGTTTGGCCCTTTTAGAATCTCTTAAGAAGGAGGATTTATTTCAACTTGCTCAGTGTCTAAAATTACCTGCCACCCCTGGTCTGAACAAGCATAAACTTAAACAGCTCATTGTTAATCATTATATTGAGGAGGGTCTTTTGCCTCAGTCTGGGTCACCTGTCTCTGAACCACAACCTACTGATGCCCTTGAACTCAAAAAGTTAGAATTGGAACTAAAGAGATTAGAAATGCAACAAGAAATGAAAAGGCAGGAAAATGAAATGAAATTAAAAGAATTAGAAGCTCGACAAAAAGAAAAAGAATTAGAAGCTCAAAAAGAAAGGGAACAAATTCAGGCTCAAAAAGAAAGGGAACTAAAATTAAGGGAAATAGAAGCTCAAAAAGAAATGCACTTAAAAGAATTAGAAATTCAGGCCCAAAAGGAAATAAGAATAAAAGAATTAGAATCTCAACGTCAAGGCTCAAATGTAATTTCTCCAAGTAGATTTGATGCAACTAAACATGTTAGGCTAGTTCCCCCCTTTCAAGAAAAAGAAGTTGATAAATATTTTTCACATTTTGAAAAAGTGGCAACAAGTTTAGAATGGCCAAGGGATGTCTGGACTTTGCTACTGCAAAGTGTTTTGAAAGGAAAGGCCCAAGAAATCTATTCCGCTCTATCTTCTGAGCAAAGCAATAATTATGATACTGTTAAAGAGGCTATACTCAAGGCATATGAACTTGTTCCAGAGGCCTATAGGCAGAAGTTCAGAAATTATTATAAAAACGAAAATCAAACTCATGTGGAATTTGCCAGAGAAAAGCAAAATTTATTTGATAGGTGGTGCCATTCCAAAGAAATTGGGAAAGATTTCTCGAAGTTAAAAGAAATGATGCTGATTGAAGAGTTTAAAGGAAAGATACATTCAGATATAACGGCCCACCTGGATGAACAAAAAAGTGACACATTAAATAGAGCAGCAGTACTAGCAGATGACTATGCCTTAACTCATAAAATGAGTCGTAACTCTACAAATTTTTGGCTTCACAAGAACTCTTTCCAAAGTGGACCTAAACCAACTTCAGATAAAACACATCCTTCCAATCATCCTTCCCATCCTACAAACTTTTCACCACCTAAATTTAATCGGAAGCCTAATGAGAATAAGTCATCCAATGCCAGCCCTACACCATTACGACCCAACAGTTCAACTAAAACTTGTAATTATTGTAAGAAAGCAGGTCATTTATTATCTGATTGCTGGCTGTTAAAAAGGAAAAATGAGTCCTCTACTTCACAGAATGCACTAGCATGTGCTCCATGCCCTGAAAATTATGTTATAAAGCAAGACGCTTTAGAAAATTATAAGCCATTTATTTCTGAAGGCTTTGTTTCCCTTGATGGGGATAAACACTGTTCCTTACCAATAAAAATACTGAGAGACACAGGGGCTACTCAGTCATTAATGTTAGAAGGCATTTTGCCATTTTCTGAAGAAAGTGCTACAGGGGCACAAGTTCTAATATCAGGTATTGAGTCAAACTCTTTAAAGGTCCCACTTCATAAAATAAATTTAAGAAGTAGCTTAGTAAATGGGACTGTGACAGTAGGAATCAGACCTACTCTACCTGTAAAAGGTATTTCTTTATTATTGGGAAATGACTTAGCTGGTGACAAAGTCACTGTAGAACCTCAAGTGGTGGATAAGCCGAGCACAGATGAAAGTATTATTAATTTGAAGGAATGTTTTCCTTTTACCTTTCCAGCATGTGCTGTGACTCGGTCCATGGCAAAGAAAACTGAGGTTGATAACAACCTCAATTGTGTTGATTTAAACAGCAAAGCTGAGGATAAGAACTGTCACAGAATTACGGATTCTGAAGACATTGATTTGTCTCAGACATTTTTGAGTCAGTGTGATGACTCGTCCAGACATTGTAAAGAGGCCACTACACCTGAGAGTGATAGGGGGACCTCCTTGAATGTCATTTCCCGGACATCTTTAATTCAGGAACAGGAAAATGATCCTGACCTTGCCGAGCCACGTGAAAAGGCTCTAACAGAGGCAGAAGCCCAAAACTCCCCTGTCTGTTATTTTAAAAAATCTGATGTACTCATGAGGAAATGGCGACCACCAGAAGTACCCTCCAATAGTGATTGGGAGGTTATTTATCAAATAGTTGTCCCCACTAAATACCGGAATGAAATAATAAGCCTGGCTCATGAAAATCCAATGGCTGGACATTTGGGAATTAGGAAAACCTACTCTCGTATTCAACAGTGTTTTTACTGGCCCAAGCTTCGACAGGATGTTGTTGAATTTTGTAAAACCTGCCACACCTGTCAAATTGTAGGAAAACCCAACCAGAAGATTCCTCCTGCTCCCCTTCAACCAGTCCCTGCTTTTGAGGAGCCATTTAGTAGAATTATTATTGATTGTGTTGGCCCATTGCCTAGAGCAAGATCTGGAAATGAATATCTTCTTACCATCATGTGTGCTTCTACACGATTTCCTGAGGCTATTCCTCTAAGAAATATTAAAACTAAGACTATAGTTAAGGCCTTGATAAAATTTTTCACGACTTTCGGTCTACCCAGGTCAGTGCAATCAGACCAGGGCTCAAATTTTATGTCAAACATTTTTCAGCAGGTGATGTATGAGCTCAAAATTAAGCAGTACACATCAAGTGCCTACCATCCCGAAAGTCAAGGAGCTCTAGAACGCTTTCATCAAACACTGAAGACCATGATAAAGGCCTATGGGGAGAATAATGAGAAGGATTGGGATGAAGGAGTACATCTCCTTTTATTTGCAGTCCGTGAAACTGTACAGGAATCTCTGGGGTTCAGCCCTTTTGAATTAGTGTTTGGACACTCAGTGAGGGGTCCACTCACTGCTTTGAAGGAGAAATGGCTCGAGGAAGAGCCACCTGAAATTTCTCTCCTGGACTATGTGTCCACTTTTAAGGAAAAATTGCACCAGGCCAGAGAAATGGCAAATAAACATTTACAGAAAGCCCAGAGTCATATGAAGACCTGGTATGACAAAAAGGCGAAATTTCGCACCTTTAAATCTGGGGACAAGGTGCTAGTATTATTCCCTTTAAAGGGCAATGCTTTACAAGCAAGATATTCAGGCCCTTATTTTGTTAAGCACAAGATCAGTGATACTGATTATGTTGTTGAGACTCCTGATAGACTCAAAAATACTCAGCTGTGCCATATAAATATGTTGAAAACATATTATGAGAGAGAACCAAACTCTCTACCAGTCTCAACAGTCACCCACATGGATAAGCTGGAAAATCCTGTAGAGGATATTCATGAAGGCGGCGAAAATGTACCTCTGAAGTTACAGAACTCAGATGTCCTGAGAGATCTACAAAATAAAACTGATTATTTACTGCCTGACCAAAGAAAAGATTTAGTTGATTTAATTTTCAAATATCAATACTTATTTCCCGATGTGCCTAGTAGGACATCTGTTATTTTTCATGATGTTGATGTAGGAGAGGCAAATCCCATCAAACAGCATCTATATAGATTGAACCCTTTCAAAGCTGAGATCATGCGAAAGGAAATACAGTATATGCTGGACAATGATATCATAGAACCTAGCCATAGCAACTGGAGTTCGCCCTGTATACTCGTCCCAAAACCTGATGGCAGTTACCGATTTTGTACGGATTACCGAAAGGTGAACAGCCTCACCAAAACAGACAATTATCCAATTCCAAGAATTGATGACTGCATTGACAAACTTGGCCATGCTAAATTTGTGACAAAATTTGACTTGTTAAAGGGTTATTGGCAAGTCCCTTTAACAGAAAAAGCAAAAGAAATATCTGCTTTTGTTACCCCATTTGGGTTGTATCAATATAAAGTAACCCCTTTTGGCATGAAAAACTCTCCGGCAACGTTCCAGCGCATGGTTAACCACTTAATTGCAGACCTAGATCACAGTGAAGCTTATATTGATGATGTTATTATACACACAGATACAAATTGGGCTGATCATCTAAAGCATATTCAAGAATTTTTTGACAAAGTGACCCAAGCCAACCTAACTATTAACTTGGTAAAATCAGAATTTGGCAAAGCAACTGTAAATTATTTAGGTCATGTTGTGGGGCAGGGGCAGGTGAGGCCGATTGCGGCTAAAGTTGATGCCATTGTAAATTTTCCAGTACCAAACTCTAAAAAAGAGCCCATGAGATTCTTAGGCATGGCTGGATATTATAGAAAATTTTGTTTAAATTTTTCAGATGTTGTCTCCCCTTTGACCAGTTTATTGAGCAAAAGGGTTAAGTTTGTTTGGACTGAGGAATGTCAGAAATCCTTTAACAGAATAAAAACTTTATTAAATAATTCCCCTGTCCTGGCCAGTCCCAATTATGAAAAGCCCTTCAAATTATTCATAGATGCAAGTGACAATGGAGCAGGTGGGTATATTGCCCAGGAAGATTCCCAAGGTATTGATCACCCTGTATGTTATTTTTCCAGAAAATTTCTCAAACATCAAAAGAATTACTCTACAGTAGAAAAAGAAACTTTGGCTCTACTTTTGGCATTAACCCATTTTGATGTGTATCTAGGAACCGCCCAATGTCCAATTACAGTTTACACCGATCATAACCCCTTAACTTTTATCAATAAAATGAAAAACAAGAATCAAAGATTATTGCGGTGGAGTTTAGCCCTTCAAGAATATAATTTAGAGATTAGGCATATTTCGGGAAGAGATAATGTTGTAGCTGATGCTCTTTCCAGAATATCCTAATTTAAAATGATATGATCGGTCCCCTATTCAATTCAAGTGTATATGTTACAGTCAATGTCTAAAATCAGGCAATGTGTACAATGACTGAAATAACCAGTCATTGTGTACATTGCCTAACAAGCCCAGTCATTGTATACAATGACTGAAATTTCTAGGCATTGTACACAATGCCTGGTTAATTGGCCCAATTATTGTACAGATTGACTGATTGATTAACTGGCTTCTTATAAAAACAGATTTTTGACTGGCTTCTTATAACAAGGTTATGTTTATAATTGAGATCACACAAGTACCATTCAGTGATAACATATTGGCTTCTTTTATTGAGTAGTGTTTATTTGTGGCTTCACAAACTGAATGTTTATAATTGAGATCACACACTGGGCTTTCTATAAAATGCAAAGCATTTCTTACTACTCTTCACTCTCTATCGAGTTACCATCATGGAATCTACATTTTGTGAACAGCTCCTGAGCAGGAGGCAGTCTGATGCCAAGTCGGTTTTATTGACCAAACAAGAGTATTTTGATTTGATAGAGGAAGTCAAGGTTGCATCAGTAGCTGAAAAGAAGACATTCCGGCAGTATTATGTGCTTGGACGGTATGAGATCTTGCAGTGTGGCGACATTGAGAAATTAATCAAAAAGAGAAAATCAGAATCCGACACTACCTATTTCACACACATTGATGAGATGTTTGATATAATAAAACGTGCCCACATCTCTACCGGGCATGGTGGAAGAGACAAAATGGTGAAAGCATTAGTGAAGTATGCAAATGTAACACGCGAGTCTATTGAGTTGTTCAAATCCCTTTGTCTGGAGTGTCAAAAGAAGAGAAAACGAGTAACCACGAAAGGTGTTGTAGTGAAACCGATTGTGTCGAAAGATTACTTGACTCGTGGACAGGTGGATCTTGTGGACATGCAGTCTATGGCCAGTGGATCAAATAAGTGGATCATGGTTTACCAAGACCACTTTACTAAATTCTGTGTTCTTCGCCCGCTCAACTCAAAGCGTGCATGTGAGGTTGCTTATCAACTCATGGACATCTTCCTGTTGCTTGGTGCACCCACCATATTACAAAGTGATAATGGATCTGAGTTCACTGCATCTGTGATAAATGAACTGAAGCTCATGTGGTCTGACTTGGTAATGGTGCATGGTAAACCAAGACACCCTCAGAGTCAGGGGTCAGTTGAACGATTGAATTGTGATGTGAAAGACATGCTCATAGCTTGGTTAGGAGATAATAAGACCACAGAGTGGCCTGTAGGACTGAAGTTCGTACAATTTCAAAAGAACAATAGCTATCACTCAACAATCAAGATGTCACCTTTCAAGGCTTTGTTTGGCTCTGATCCTAAAGTTGGACTGCGTTCTCTGCCACTTCCGAATGAAATCTTGGAACGACTTGTGTCAGAAGATGATCTTCTCCAGGCACTTTCTGCAGAGACAACAACAGCACCAGACACACCTGAAACTGAGCATGTAGAGGCTATATCAGTAGCAGCAGACTCGCCAAATACATCGTCATCAGAGACTCCAGCCACACCCGAGACACTATCAGTATCAGACAACTTGCCTGAAACTGAGCAGCTAGAGGCACAACATGCCAACATCATATCATGTCGGAAGAGAGCTGCTGATGGTATCATAACACAGGCTGAAAGAATGATGAAGCGCAGTCGCGTTATCAATGTTGCTGCTAGCCCTGGAGACAATGTGAGTGTTCCAATCCCCATGGTTGACCGAGGAAAAGGTGACCCACGCAATATTATGGGTGTGATTCTTGATAGAAATGAAAGTGACATGTACAAGATTGGCGTGAAGGCTGGTGTTCTAAAAGGGCGATATGCAAGGAGTCAATTTGATCTTTGCCCACAAAAACTTTATAGCATGAATGACATTTCAACAGAGACAGAAATTGGACTGAGACAAGCGGTTCAGAAAGAATCTAAATGTGGTGGGCAAGGTTACACAAAGTGTAACTGTTCAAAAAGTGGCAAGCAGTGTGCCACAAACAAGTGTAAATGCTTCAAGTCAGGGGTGCTGTGTAACAGCAGGTGCCACAACAGTGTCAACTGCCAAAACAAAAATTGTTGATTATTGCTATAAACCTGTTTTTTCATACTTTACATATTTACATATTTACTACCATGTTTTAAATCTAATGGAAGGTATTTTCTTTTGTGTGTAATACCTTATGGCTGGTAACTGAAATGTTTAACGTTTTAATCCTATACCCAAGGTTAGTAGCAGATGAGAGTCGTAAAGAAATTTCTCGTATAACACAAATTTTCATTTGTTACTTCCAAAACATAGGCTGTGACTCCTCTTTGGAACGAGCGCGTTACGCTCGTTCCAATGAGGAGTCACAGCCTATGTTTTGGAGGGGGCTCTGAAAGGATACTGTGTCATCAGGTATATCCGGGTGTGTATGTGTGTGTTTTATCACAATCCAAACTTGGACCCAAATTACGTAATATAATGTTTGTATTTGGGTTTGGTTTTAAATTCGGTAGTATATAATTTGGGAGTTTTAAATCTAATGGAACTTCATCTCCTTGCATCATGATACGAAATAAAGTCAATTTATCATTAATGTTGTTCATGGTTTTTTTATAAAAATTCATGTGAGTCCTGTTAATCAATCAGTCAATCTGTACAATAATTGGGCCAATTAACCAGGCATTGTGTACAATGCCTAGAAATTTCAGTCATTGTATACAATGACTGGGCTTGTTAGGCAATGTACACAATGACTGGTTATTTCAGTCATTGTACACATTGCCTAATTTTAGACATTGACTGTAACATATATATGTTTATTAAAAAAAAAAAAAAAATAAAAATAAAATTGTGAAGATTATGGTGTGTGTGTATTGTAAACCAGTCAGAGTCTGCTAAAATTATGTAAAAGTTTTCAGTACCTTCAAACTTTTTCTTTTAAGGCGGGGTGTGTTATAGCCCCCATATTATATTGAGATTGATATATCCTTAGTAGATAATTATATGAGAAAGATATTTTTTTTTATTGCTGCATTTTCTGACTGGTCTAACTCTTTTGCACTCAGTCACCTTGTTTACATCTTTGTTACACTGATATATTGTACATATAGCTGTTGATTGTTTAATTGTTTAAATAGGTCAATGACCTTGTTTACTTGAACTTTAACAGAATCCCCTAGAAACTGTTAGAACATTGCAGAAACTTCCTCTTCTGGGACATTCTATCTGGTTACTATATAAAGGTTTGTCAACAGAATTCAAAAACTCATTCTTAGAAAGCCTTTCAAAAAGACTCACTTCAGTTATTTCCATTGGAGATTATTATTGTTTCAGAACAGTGCATTTATTATAGAAGCAGTGCTTCTTTGTGATTTTGGAAGATTGATTCCAAAAGAGAATTTTGAAGAGAATCTATTCGTCTTGGAAAAGAGAATTTATACTTTCTGTGAAACAGAATAATATTATTTTGTGAAAAGCCAGGATTCTACTGGATTATTTGGAAAATACCTGTGGCGCCAATACTTCTTGGATTTTTACTCCATTTGAATTTTGTGAAGAATTTTATTATATTTTATTGGAGACTGCTGAAATTTCTAAGTGAAAATTTTATTATAAATCTACAGGATACTGTTTCTGAAGAGACATTCTTGGATTTAATACTACATCTACCAGCTGGTAACTTTCTTCAGAAGATACTTCACCACTGGATTACTGGATTCTGTCAAACTGTACTTTGGACTAATTCTATAATTGATAAGTACCATTGTTTTTTTTACTTTCTGTAACCCAATTAGTGTAAAAGATCTTTGTATCATTTTTTTTTTTTATATCAATTTTTTTTAATTAAATTTCAGAATAGTTAAATTCATAGTTTTGTTGCTGATTCTCAGATTTCTTTCTGTTACCAATATCATTAATAATTCCACACCGTAACAGCCCGCCATTCACCAAACTATAAGTCGAGTTTGACTTCGTCACAACTCGACTAAAAATACTAGCACCTTGTCCCCAGGTTTAAAGGTGCAAAATTTTGCCTTTTTATCAAACCAGGTCTTCATATGACTCTGGGTTTTCTGTAAATGTTTATTTGCCATTTCTCTGTCCTGGTGTAGTTTTTCCTTAAGAGTGGACACATAGTCCAGAAGAGAAATTTCAGGTGGCTCTTCCTCGAGCCATTTCTCCTTCAAAGCAGTGAGTGGACCCCTCACTGGGTGTCCAAACACTAATTCAAAAGGACTGAACCCCAGAGATTCCTGTACAGTCTCACGGACTGCAAATAAGAGGAGATGTACTCCTTCATCCCAATCCTTCTCATTATCCTCCCCATAGGCCTTTATCATGGTCTTCAATGTTTGATGGAAGCATTCTAGAGCTCCTTGACTTTCGTGATGGTAGGCACTTGACGTGTTCTGCTTAATTTTGAGCTCATACTGTTGAAAAATGTTTGACATAAAATTTGAGCCTTGGTCTGATTTTACTGACCTGGGATGACCGAAAGTCGTGAAAAATTTTATCAAGGCCTTAACTATAGTCTTAGTTTTAATATTTCTTAGAGGTATAGCCTCAGGAAATCGTGTAGAAGCACATATGATGGTAAGAAGATATTCATTTCCAGATCTTGTTCTAGGCAATGGGCCAACACAATCAATAATAATTCTACTAAATGGCTCCTCAAAAGCAGGGATTGGTTGAAGGGGAGCAGGAGGAATCTTCTGGTTGGGTTTCCCTACAACTTGACAGGTGTGGCAGGTTTTACAAAATTCAACAACATCTTGTCGAAGCTTGGGCCTGTAAAAACATTGCTGAATACATGAGTAGGTTTTCCTAACTCCCAAATGTCCAGCCATTGGATTTTCATGGACCAGGCTTATTATTTCATACCGGTATTTAGTGGGGACAACTATTTGATAAATAACCTCCCAATCACTATTGGAGGGTACTTCTGGTGGTCGCCATTTCCTCAGGAGTACATCAGATTTTTTTAAATAACAGACTGGAATTTGGGGCTTCTGCCTCTGTTAGAGCCCTTTCACGTGGCTCGGCAAGGTCAGGATCACTTTCCTGTTCCTGAATTAAAGACGTCCGGGAAATGACATTCAAGGAGGTCCCCCTATCACTCTCAGGTGTAGTGGCCTCTTTACAATTTCTGGAGGAGTCATCACACTGACTCAAAAATGTCTGAGACAAATCAATGTCTTCAGAATCCGTAATTCTGTGACTGTTCTTATCCTCAGCTTTGCTGTTCAAATCAACACAATTGAGGTTGCTATCAACCTCAGCTTTCTTTGCCATGGACCGAGTCACAGCACATGCTGGAAAGGCAAAAGGAAAACATTCCTTCAAATTAATAATACTTTCATCTGTACTCGGCTTATAAACCACTTGAGGTTCTACAGTGACTTTGTCACCAGCTAAGTCATTTCCCAATAATAAAGAAATACCTTTTACAGGTAGAGTAGGTCTGATTCCTACTGTCACAGGCCCATTTACTAAACTACTTCTTAAATTTATTTTATGAAGAGGGACATTTAAAGAGTTTGACTCAATACCTGATACTAGAACTTGTGCCCCAGTCGCACTTTCTTCAGAAAATGGCAAAATGCCTTCTAACATTAAAGACTGAGTAGTCCCTGTGTCTCTCAGTATTTTTATTGGTAAGGAACAGTGCTTATCCCCATCAAGGGAAACAAAGCCTTCAGAAATAAATGGCTTATAATTTTCTAAAGCGTCTTGCTTTATAACATAATTTTCAGGGCATGGAGCACATGCTAGTGCATTCTGTGAAAAAGAGGACTCATTTTTCCTTTTTAACAGCCAGCAATCAGATAATAAATGACTTGGTTTCTTACAATAATTGCAAGTTTTAGTTGAACTGTTGGGTCGTAATGGTGTAGGACTGGCATTAGATGACTTATTCTCATTAGGCTTCCTATTAAATTTGGGTGGTGAAAAGTTTGGAGGACTGGAAGGATGAGTTTTATCTGAAGTTGGTCTAGGTCCACTTTGGAAAGAATTCTTGTGGGGCCAAAAATTTGTGGCGTTACGACTCATTTTATGAGTTAAGGTACAGTCATCTGCTAGTACTGCAGCTCTGTTTAATGTGTCAACTTTTTGTTCATCCAGGTGGGCCTTTATATCTGAATGTATCTTTCCTTTAAACTCTTCAATCAGCATCATTTCTTTTAATTTTGTAAAATCTTTTCCTATTTCTTTTGAATGGCACCACCTGTCAAATAAATTTTGCTTTTCTCTGGCAAATTTCACATGAGATTGATTTTCGTTTTTATAATAATTTCTGAATTTCTGCCTATAGGCCTCTGAAACAAGTTCATATGCCTTGAGTATAGCCTCTTTAACAGTGTCATAATTATTGCTTTGCTCAGAAGATAGAGCAGAATAGATTTCTTGGGCCTTCCCTTTCAAAACACTTTGTAATAGCAAAGTCCAGACATCCCTTGGCCATTCTAAACTTGTTGCCACTTTTTCAAAATGTGAAAAATATTTATCAACTTCTTTTTCTTGAAAGGGGGGAACTAGCCTAACATGTTTAGTTGCATCAAATCTACTTGGGGAAATTACATTTGAGCCTTGACGTTGAGATTCTAATTCTTTTATTTTTATTTCCTTTTGGGCCTGAATTTCAAGTTCCCTTAATTTTAATTCCCTTTCCTCTTTTTGAGCCTGAATTTGTTCCCTTTCTTTTTGAGCTTCTAATTCTTTTAATTTTAATTCCCTATCCTCTTTTTATTTTTGAGTGTGAATTTGTATTTGTTCCCTTTCTTTTTGAGCTTCTAATTCTTTTTCTTTTTGTCGAGCTTCTAATTCTTTTAATTTCATTTCATTTTCCTGCCTTTTTATTTCTTGTTGCATTTCTAATCTCTTTAGTTCCAATTCTAATTTTTTGAGTTCAAGAGCATGAGCATGTTGTGGTTCAGAGGGTAGAGTTTCAGACTGAGGCAAAAGGCCTTCCTCCATATAATGATTAACAATGAACTGTTTAAGTTTATGTTTGTTCAGACCAGGGGTGGCAGGTAATTTTAGATACTGAGCAAGTTGACATAAATCCTCCTTCTTAAGAGATTCTAAAAGGGCCAAACTAGGAGAGCTTTCAAACTCAGAAATAAATTCTGTCACAATAAATACCATGATGAAAAGGTTTGCTGGTTCTCAGCTTATATAAATAATAATACTGAAATTTTCTAAGAAAGTTTAAATGTTTGGAAAGTGAGCCAAAATAATAATTGCAATATGCAAATAAAGCTTTCTCATTATCTTATATTCAATCTCGGCAACGAGCCCCCAATTTCGGTTACAGTGTGGAAATATTAATGATATTGGTAACAGAAAGAAATCTGAAAATCAGCAACAATAACTATGAATTTAACTATTCTGAAATTTAATTATAAAAAATTAATATAAAAAAAAAAATGATACAAAGATTTTTATACTAATTGGTTTACAGAAAATAAAAACAATGGTACTTATCAATTATTGAATTAGTCCAAAGTACAGTTTGACAGAATCCAGTAATCCCGTGGTGAAGAATCTTGTGAAGAAAGTTACCAGCTGGTAGTATTAAATCCAAGAATGTCTCTTCAGAAACAGTATCCTTTGTAATAAAATTTTCACTTAAGAAATTTCAGCAGTCTCCAATAAAATATAATAAAATGCTCTTCAAAATTCAAATGGAGTAAAAATCCAAGAAGAATTGGCACCACAGGTAATTTCCAAATAATCCAGTAGAATCCTGGCTTTTCACAAAATAATACTCTGTTTCACAGAAAGTATAAATTCTCTTTTCCAAGACGAATGATTCTCTTAAAAATTCACTTTGGAATCAGTCTTCCAAATTCACAAAGAAGCACTGCTTCTATAATAAATGCACTGTCCTAGAACAATAATAATCTCCAATGGAAACAACTGCTGTGTTTTAACTGAAGTGAGTCTTTCTGAAATGCTTTCTAAAATGAAAGTGTCAATGACATTGTAGCTCAACTTGTTAAGACATGTACATGTGTAGTATGTGACACTGCAATGACAAACATCTAGGTAATGACCGTAGCCTGTAACAAATGTATAGGTAAAGTAATGTAAAGGTGGGTGAGAGTCAGATGCTAAACTAGAAAAGAAATCTTTGAGTCCCAGAGTGGGTCTGACTGAACCCCAAAATATTTGTTCTCATAGCACAGTGATAACAAAGGCACCCCAAAACACACTCGTTCCTGTCCCAAGGTGAAAACAAAGGTACTCAAGAAGTTTTATGAACATCATTTCATAAATACGAGCTGTATAGAAGTTGTGACAAAAACTGATTGGACCTAATTTCGGTACAAAATGGCCACAGGCAGCCATCTTGAATTTTGGACCACACCCAGAAACACTCGTTCTCGTCCCAAGGTGATAACAAAGGTACCCAAGAAGTTTTGTGAAAATCGGTTCATAAATACAGCCTCTAGCCCGAGCCGTATTGACATGTGCACTTACAGTGTATAAGCAGCACTGAATAAATCAAAGTTCATTTAATTTGCATAATTTCTGCATGAGAAAAAAACCCGTACTGTATGTGATGTATTCCATGTTTCTAAACATTCAAACAAAAATTTATTCAAATCAGAACTTTCATACAGAAGTTCTGTACAAAAGACTGATTGCACTAATTTTGGTACAAAATGGCTGCTGGTGGCCATCTTGAATTTTGGACCACACCCAAAAACACTCGTTCTCATCCCACGGTGATAACAAAGGTACCCAAGAAGTTTCATAAAGATTGGTTCATAAATACGGCCTCTAGCCTGAGCCGTATAGAAGATGTGTACAAAAAACTGATTAGACCTAATTTCGGTACAAAAATGGCCACTGGCAGCCATCTTGAATTTTAGACCGCCCACAGAAACACTTGTTCTCGTCCTAAGGTGATAACCCAAGACGTTTCATGAAGATCGGTTCATAAATATAGAATCTAGCCCGAGCCGTATTGACATGTGTACTTACTGTGTGTAAGTAGCACTGAAAAAATCAAAGTTCATCTATTTTGCATAATTTCTGCACGAGAAAAAACCCTGTATTATATGTGATGTATCCCATGGTACTAAACATTCACTCAAAAAATTATTCAAATCAGCGCTTTCATATGGAAGTTCTGTGCAAAAATCTGATTGCACCTAATTTTGTACAAAATGGCTGCAATCGGCCATCTTGAATTTTGGACCGGACCCAAAAACACTCGTTCCCGTCCCACGGTGATGCCAAAGGTACCCAAGAAGTTTCGTAAAGATCTGTTCATAAATACGGCCTCTAGCCCAAGCCGTATTGGAATTTGCACTTTTAGTGCTGAAAGTAACACCAAAAAACATCAAAGTTAGTCTAATTTGCATAATTTACACACAAGAAAAAAACCCGTATTATATGTGATGTATCCCATGGTACTAAACATTCATACAAAAAATTATTCAAATCAGAGCTGTCATAGGGAAGTTCTGTACAAAAAACAGATTTCTGCATCGTCTGTACAAAATGGCGGCTGGCAGCCATCTTGAATTTCGGACCGCACCCAAAAACACTCGTTCTCATCCCACGGTCATAACAAAGGTACCCAAGAAGTTTCGTAAAGATCGGTTCAGAAATACGGCCTCTAGCCCTAGCCGTATCCAATTGTTGACAGACGGCCAGACGGACGACCGGCCATGACAAAAGCTCAAATTTGGCTTCGCCAAAGTTGAGCTAAAAAATGAGTTTCTGAAGTCTGTTGACAAACCTTTATATAGTATCCAGATAGAATGTCCCAGAAGATGAAATTTCTACAATGTTCTATCAGTTTCCAGGTGATTCTGTCCAATCCAAGTAAACAAGGTCCCTGACCTACTTAAACAATCAACAGCTATATGTACAATATATTAGTGTAACAAAGATGTAAACAAAGGTCACTAAGTGCAAATGAGTCAGACCAGTCAGAAAATGCAGAAATAAAAAAAATATCTATCTGATATAATTATCAACTAAGGATATATCAATCTCAATATAATAGGGGGGCTATAACAAACCCTCCGGTCGTTACTCGCTTTACCTACTTCACCTCTGAAAGGATGTGGGAGGAGGGGGTAAGGGTCAGATAATCCTTGATAGGATTAAGTGGCTATAGGCCTATATATTCAGGCCATTTAATGAACCCTAGGCAATATGCACTGCAGAGATATTTGCCGACCTAAAATCCCTTTTCCTACATAATAAATCTGCTGAGGCATTTTGATGAATGTTGTGATTTTTCAGCACATGTTCAATTTTTTTCCTGTAGGGAACACCAAACTTGAAGGATTATCACATTAAAAAGTACATAGTTTGCACCATATGAATCATTTTCTTTCTTTCTTTTTAAATCCAGTAAATCAATCAAATGAATTCAAATTGGTGAATTAGATAACTGTGCTGGAGTAAATGGTGGACAAAATAAGGTCATTAATGATAAGATACTTTTTCCCAATTCTTTTATGGAAGTTATGAACTTCAAAAGCTATAACTCCATCAATGCTTAATAATAATACCTGCAGTCATAGCTTAACTGAGTGAGAGAGACAGTCCAGTTTTACCTGACTGAAATCCATTTCTTCACAGATGATCAGTTTATTATTATTGAAATTCTCTTTGATGTGCCACGTTTTTGGATTGGCACAGATCTTTGCCACAATGTTCCAAGAAAAAGACGGACCTTTCGTCTTTAAAGATTTTTTGTATCAGATAAGCTTTAATAATTCTGGTGCTGATGTTTTGTTTGTATAAACATTTTAAAACTTAAAAATAGAATTACCTGTGACTGAATGGCGTGATAAATGACGAAAAATTATATTTTTTCCACTTTTGACACACCTGAAGGTCACAGAGCTGATTCAATGTGAAAACTTTTACTGCTTAAATTCACACACAATCATGAAAAACTGCATAAAATCAACATCATTTTCATTAATATGGGTTTTTACTTTCCTACATAAAGTAACTTTTTAATATAATGCGATTTCGAGAAGCGAAACTCCCACCGTTGTCGTATTTTTAGGTAAGTATCGCCGTTAAAATCAGAACATTTGCAAGACGACATTGTTCTCAAAATGACATCAACTACTAGAGGGCACTGCTTAAAACGATTACTGGTTTGAGCATCTATGAGGGTATGTTTCACTGAGCTATTCCAGTTCACTTGGCTTACTATTCCAAGTAAACATAAACTGTGGTTTATTTATTGGTGTATTTATTTATTTATTGGTGTTTTTAAGGTCACATATTTCTGCACAATGGCTAATCATGACCATGACAGTTTTACGGGTGAAGGAAGCCGGAGTACCCGGAGAGAACCACCTAGCAATGTCGAGCAACTGTCAGCTCCCCAACATACTAACTCCACACAAGCAGGGTTAGCATTGGTTGAAGACAAGTGCACCATCGACGTGCAGTACGCCTTAGTACACAGTGCCACCATGCCCCCAAAGGGCAATGGGGGTGAAGTGTCTTGCCCAAGGGTACAACGCGGTTGCCGCAGGTGGGATTTGAACTGAGGACCTCTCGGCTTGCAGCCTGCACATCTACCAACTGAGTCACCGCGACCCCAAACTGTGGTTTAATAAACCCAATTGAACAGTATGTTTAATGTGAATACTATTCCATGTAAACCCCTGCTTGATGTCATTGGGAAATGCGAAGCATGAACGCATTGTTAGGAGGGGGACATCCAAAGTGTGGGAAACATATCCCTGCTTTCATTTTTGAACAGTCTTAGAAAACCATCATTAATAAAAAGGCCCTCATAAGAAACTTTCCAGTGATGGTGTTAGAAATCGCTATCATGGAAATAAAATGGCCAAAAAGGATCTTCTGAAAGTTGTAACAATTTTTCTGAGAGAAAAACACCCTTTCAGTCGAGAATCAAATATTTTTGAAAAGCTGCTTTTATGGGCTAAATAAATGTTATTAACTGTTTTATAGTTTCAATCTCTTTGATTTTAGCATTTTTCATGAACCTTTATTTATTTATTTTATTTATTTATTTGTGTTTATTTCTTTGTCGACACTCGAAATCGGAATATTTTTTTACTGTTGTTGTGCAAGGTCTAGAACTTTTATGTGCATTCCACTGCGCATGTCAAGAATAGAATGATAAACCAGATAATCCTGCTCTCACGGAGGTTTAGATGGTTTAATCCAGAATGATAAACCAGAATATAAACTGCTCAATAAAACGACCTGGTTTTTATTCCGTGTGTCTACGAATGCTCACAATAAACCAAGTAAACTAGAATCGCTCACTGAAACATACCCTGAGCTGTCCTGTTGTTCACAGTCCTTGACAGTGTGTTGGCCGCATCAATCTTTCTGAATAAATGACGTTATTATTTCTTTTAACTTGAACACTGGCTTCCTAGAATTCAGTATTAAATTGATTTTTGCTACTTGAAAATTTCAAAATCCTACTTTTGACCACGAATCTTTTCCCTTCAAGTTTACTGCCAGTAGCAAAAGTTGATAAAACTACCAGTGGTAGCGGTCCTCCTATATACCAAAATAACCCGAAATATCCCATTTAAAGTCCAAAAATTTTTTTTTTCTTTTATATTCTTGTTCTTTGTTATGTTTTGAGTACTTGCACAAAAATTCAGCAGACAATTATGTCCGGTTAGTGATTTTTGAAGTCATTTTATATTTCGCATCTCATATAGCCGAACGTGTTTACACAAGACAACATGCAAAATACCCTGGAATACCCCATTTAAAAGCAAAAAAATAAACTTTTTTACTTATATTCTTGTTCCTTGTTATTTTTTGATTAGTTGCACAAAAATTCAGCAGAAAATTATGTCCAGTGAGTGATTTTTGAAGGCATTTTATATATCGCATCTCATATAGCCGAACGTGTTTACACAAGGCAACATACAAAATACTCCCAATATACACTTTAGTTGTAGTTATTCCAACAAACAGGATACTCAAATTCTTTATTCTATTTTTATTAACCTTATATGAAAGATTTTATTTTTATAATGTTCATTTTTATTTGTGTTGAGGGTATTTCGATTGAGGATATTTTGAATTATTTCACATGGACATACGCAATATTCCTGAAATACCTTCATGAATTACAAAGCTGTTCAATTCTCTTTCTGTGTTGTGTGTTCTGTGCCGTGTGTGGATCAGTTTTTGAATGGATGAGTAGGAATCAGAGAAATAATTATGTTTTGATTTTTTTTCAACTCCCCCATAATCAATAATGTGTTTTGATTGTCCAATTATATTTTGATGATCGTTCACTTAGGTATCACTCATTACTCAATTGCCCAGTTGATTAGTATTTTTCACACCTTTTAACGGGGTAAGATCCATTAAAATGGACAACCTAAGACAGGGACTTTCTGGCAATTAAATGGAATGGTAATAGAAAGAATTAATGAGATTAATTAGTGCAGGCTGGCCTGATGACAGGTAAGATTAAAAAAAATGGACAGCCTGAGACAGAGGCTTTCTGGCAATTACAGGCTGTCCCGGTGACGGGTCAGTTTTTCCTCTGTAGTATGCCAGGTGGCTGATAACATAACCTCAAGAAAAAGCGGTATCTGTACGAGTGTGACCGTATGAGATATTAGCCTGGTCACATGAATACATTATGTCCAGGGGGCTCCATCTGTGATTTGTATCTTCATAACACGGGAATATTTCCTATAACACGAGTTACTTCCCCTCATCAACTAAGGGTATTTCGTGAAAACGAAAAGATGTCAACAAATCCTGTTTTCCAAAAATACGTTCCAATAGAACTCTTCTGAAGAACGTTTTTGGAAATAACATAAAGAAAAGGTGCGAGTAACGAATGATGAATTTGTATATATGATGATACATGGTATTTATTGTTGGTAAACAGTGTTTTCAACAGGTATTTTGTATGTTGTCTTGTGTAAACACAATATGCGATATATAAAATGCCTTCAAAACTAACCGGACATAATTTTCTGCTGAATTTTTGTGCAAATACTCAAAACATCATAAAGAACAAGAATATAAGTGAAAAAATTTTTTTTTCGACTTTAAATGGGGTATTTCGGATTATTTTGGGTTATTTCGGGGGTATTTCGGAATATAGGAGGACCCAGCAGTAGCAAGAATCATTTTCTTTCAATTTTATGAGGGATCAGGTCGTTTCATCCCAGGACGTTTTGTCCCATTTTGGTCGTTTCGCCCCATTCATTTTGGTTGTTTTGTCCCATGTAGATTTTTCAATTTGGTCGTTTCGTCCCGTGTGGATTTTTCACTTTGGACGTTTCGTCCCATCCGAGATTGACGTGAAAGCGCCTAGCTTCCCTAATTTAAAAACTTATCTTGTTCTGTGACAAACGTGTAATTGTTGTTTTTTAGGTTCTTTTTTCTTTGTGTGAATTTGTCGGTCAATCAAACATAAACCATTATGTCCTTTGTTACTAATCTCAATGTGGACTCACAGTATTTTTTGTTTGTTTTCAATAATTTTGATAAGGATTGTAATTATATTTTTGTTGTTGTTAATCGTGTGAATAGGTCGGCCTGTCAAACACTTTTACTTGCTGGTTGTTGTAAGTACAGCCTTCTGTTGTGTGTGATTGATCAAGCCGGCTGTTTGTATAAACACCAGTGCGTCTCTTTGATATGTCTGTATGGGCATAATAGGACCGACTGCTGCCTTTCAAACCTAGGGGACTTGTTTTTATAAATGTGCTTGACTATATATTTTACAACATCCACCCATCAACATCATTTCTGTACTGTAACTGGTACTGTTACAATCATGGAACGTGGTATTCCAAATCTGTGTATTTCCTGTGGTAATGAAGTAAGATTTTGCCAACAAGGTCTATAATGCGACGACTGCATGCGTTGGCAACACTGTACTTGTGGCACGGGAATCACCCAATCTGAGTATAGAATGGCAGCCAGAAATAATGGTATCATTGACTGGGCATGTAATGACTGTACTGCAGCTCGAGACGCCAGTGTTGACGTTGGACATTTCTCAGTGACCATGATGTCGCAGACTTCGTCGACAAACACTTCTTCCAATCCAAATAACAATATGACAGACAACTCATTCAACATACAACAGTCCTTCCAAATACCGTCAGACCCAGAAGAAGCATATTATTGGAACTAACTGATCAAGCCGGTTCCATTGATATCCATATTTGCATAGTCTCACTGAGAAATAATCATAAAGGAAAGACGATGATCGGCGCACGGACTCGATTCGGATGAGATTGCGCGAAAGATGGACATAGTACCATGGATGGTATTATGGTTTATTTATTGGTGACGCCTTAACAGTCAGGGTGATATTGTGTCGGTGACAGATTTATTGGTGGAGAGGCCGTAGCACCCGGTCCCGGAGAGCCACTGAGCATCGACAAGCACCTTTCAGCTCTCCAATGACATTATGTGATAACCCCAAATCCTATTGATTACCGTGCCTTGCATAGCAGTACTATGCACCAGGGCCGGTGAGAGGGCAGGGGAGCTGGGGTTGTACCCCAGGGTCTGGGGTGCCGAATGGCCCGGCACGGCATCAGACCAATGGCGGATATAAAGGGGGGGCAGCCCCCCCCCTTAGCGCGTGTTTGTCTAGCATGGGGGGGGGGGCAGTCTCCACTCTTCACAAGTTCACAACCCACTCCTCGCCCCTCCCCAGTATAAGTAGCGAAAGTCCCTTCAAATTAGGCAATCGTTGGGTGTTGAAATCATGATATTGTATCCTATGTAGTAAATACTTTCAACGATATATATCTCCACCTTCGAGTGGGGTCCACTTTGCGGCTCACGGATATAACTTTGCTCTTGCTTTCATTGAGTTCGAGTCTCCATTTGGTCCCATATTTCCCAACAATTCCCAGCATCTTCGCTAGCCCCTCTTCGCTTTCTGACACTAGCACCATATCGTCTGCAAAAAATAGCCCTGGGACCTTCAAGTCACCAACTCTAACCCCCTCGTCGCTATGCAGGAGTTCATCTCCTAAACCTTTGATGTACAATGCAAACAGGATTGGCGAAAGGATACACCACTGTTTTAGGCCTATCTCCATAGGCACACGTTTTGTTGTAATGTTTCCCAGGCTAAGTTCACTCTGTACATCTTTATATAATGCTTTCATAATCCCAACAAACTCGCCTCCCAAGCCCAGAGCCTCCAGCTTGCGCCACATACCCTCCCTCCATACTCTATCGTATGCCTTTTTAACATCCAAAAAGGCCATAAACATCTTTTTCTTTTTTGCTTTTGCGGATTCTATCATTTGGGATAGCGTGAAAAGATGGTCAGTTACTCTCCTTCCCTTCCTGAAGCCATTCTGGATTTCTCCCCCCCAAAAACCCTTCTCTTCAATCACCTCCTCTAGTCTCCCATAAAGGACTTTACAGAAAACCTTTCCAATGTTGCTACTGACAGAGATCCCTCGATAGTTATCCAAAACGTCCTTTTCCCCCTTTTTGTGAATAAATGTCACTTTGCTTTCTCTCCACTCCTTTGGGACTTCTTGATTTTCTATGGCTAGATTGAATAGGACAGTTAGGCTTTCAACGAGTTCCTCTCCCCCTTTTTTGATAAACTCGTTAGGAATTTCATCCACTCCTCCCGCTTTTCCATCCCTTAATTTTGATATCACCTTTCGCACCTCCTCCGTTTTAATTTCGCTGCACACGAAGTTCGATAGGTTTTCCTCGACCTGATTCGGACACTCAGGTGGGCTCCCCAAGCCCCATCGCTTATCGTTTACCTTTTCCTAGTGCTTGACTAGTTCTGATGCGACTTGATCTTGCTTGTCTGTAACTCTGCCATCTACTTTAATACTCTGTGGGTTACTTCCTTTGTTACGTTTATTCACCCATTTCCAAAATGCGTTCGAACTCGACCCCCCTGTTGTTCTTATCGTCCTAATAAGACTGCTATTTCGTGCTCTCCGATTATCGTCTTTAATCTTATTTACTTTATTTCGTGCTTGGTGGTATTCTTCCTTTGCTACTGTGGCCTCGTTGCTTTCCGCCCCCTTAAGTTTTCTACTTCTCCTGTATGCGGCACATTTAGCTTTTCTTCCCTTTATGGCCCTTTTCAGTTCTTCATTCACTCTGTACCCAAGTTCCCGTGTTGGCACCCTGACCTTTCCTATACTTTCCTTTCCTGCCTCCACCAGGCTCGCAACTATGGCGTCGGCATCTTCTGGACACTGCCCTTCTTGGGTACGGTTGCAAGCTTTGGTTTCAGTTTTTCATTGAACTTCGCCCAGTCAGCATCTTTTTTGAGTTCCCAAATCTCCTTAGAGCTCCCTTTGCTTTTTACTAGAGTTTTGGCCCTGATCGTCACTGTAATCAAGTTGTGATCACTATCCACCTCCATTCTACCCTCATCATCCACTTCTACCCCTATCACCTCCCTCCATAAATTAATGTCTGTGAGGATGTAGTCGATTATTGATTTTCTGTCGTTCCTCTCCCAGGTCCATTTCCCCTCGCGTCCCTGTTCAGAATCTTCAGACCGAGCTTGTTTGTGAAGTTCAACATCTTCCTTCCATTCCTGTTGACTTTATTGTCCCCACCCTCTATGCCTTCTTCATCATTACCTATGTGGCCATTAAAGTCACCCATCAGAATTATACCGAGCCCCTTGTTTTGTAGTTCGGTGATATTGGACCTTAGTGTTGAGTATATCGAATCATTCCATTCGGGTTTACTTCCCTCCACCGCACAATACACAACCCCAATAAAAATCTGGTCTGAATCGTACATGGTCCGAATCGTCCATAATCCTTTTAGAACTACCGGTTGTCGAACATAATATGGTTTTCAAACAGCCACCCCCCCCCCCACACCAGTATAGACACGTAGGGGTCTTAATACGTCTATGTAGTATCTATGTGGTATCTATGTAGTTCTATGTGGTATCTATGTAGTTCTATGTAGTTCTATGTGGTATCTATGTAGTTCTATGTGGTAATTCGTCGCACCGCCGTTACTGCCTGAATGACTGTACATAATGATTCCATTAAACCAAACCGTTATTAAGAAGTTGGAAAGTACTCAGAATGATGCCGGCAGATGGATAACAGGGTCAAGTAATGCTGCAGCTTTGGAAGCAGTAAGGGGGGAGCTTGGGTGGATGAAAATCAAGGACAGGGTAGATTTGGGAAAACTGTGTTACTTTAACTACTTGAGAAACCTGCCTGACAACCGGTGGTGCAAATTGATGCTCGATACCATTTGGAACTCTAATATAGAAACGGGGTGGTCAAAACATGTGAGGGAACTAATGGACAATTACTCTATAGAGGTCACAAACATAGAAGTAGGAATGAAAGAAGGCAAAAGGTTTGTCAAAGAGAGAGTCATGGAAGATTGCAATCGAAACTGGCGAGCAGGGGTTAGCGTGAAAAGATCACTGCAGGGGTTACAATATAAAGAAAAGCCAGCTTTTGAGAAGTACCTAGATGGCACCTTTGGAGGGTCACTGCTGTTCAAACTGAGATCAAGATCACTGGAGCTTCGGGGAAAAATTGGGAGAGATGGGGAAAAGGGATGCCAAATGTGCCACTCTGGAGTAGTGGAGACCCTGGAACATTTTCTCTTGGAATGCCCACAGTATATACCTCATAGAATAAAATTTACTGGAAGAATAATGCAGAAGTGGGGTGAAGAAACAAAGGATAGATGGCTGAAGGCGGACACGAGGGAGAGGGTAGGAATGCTTATTGAAGAAATTGAAAAAGAGGAAGTGAGGGACACTATTAAGCAGTTTATATCTGAATGCTGGGAGGAGAGGAGGGGAAGAGGGGGTGGGGTGCAGGGGGAATGATGGCCTTCTCTTATGAGGACCGCGACAAATCAGCGGCTGGCCAAAGAGTTATTATTATTAATTAGAGTCCTTTGCGGCTGCGTTCTCTTCTAGGTCTAACCTAATTCATATTAGAGTAAAAAATTGAATACTTGTTTTTGTCCAAGCAAAGTAAATGCACTAAGTAACTTTCTATGTAAAACTAAGAGATACTAAGGTCCTAAGGTATATTTTTCTGCGTTTCCATGTTGAAGCGTCCTTAGTTTGCGTAATACGTCACAATATTTGTTGGAATGCAATGTCCCATCCGCCTGAACAGGCAACGGCAAATATACTCTTAATATATTCGCGCAAATTGTTTCGTCCTAAACCTGCGCCGATAGTAATTGTTTATTCAAGCAAAATAACACCTACAGAGAGGCAGATTGCATAAAGAGTTAGCAAAGATATGATATGATTATAACAAACGAATAATAAACGAAACAGCTATTTTTGTATAGTAAATAAGGCTAATGCATCATACATATAAGTATATAAAGTCAAAACCCTAGATCAGTTTAATGACCTACTATTTTGCAATTATTGTTTTTCTTTTCCTGAAGAACAGCAGGATTATGTTGCAGATGGTGTGCCATAATGGTAATCGGTGATTTCGACCCACGTTGAAGTCGACCCGAGTGAAGTCGACCCAAAAAAGTTAAGTCGACCCACTTTTGGTGATCTCGACCCGAAGTGATCTCGACCCGAAAAAAGTTAAGTCGACCCACTTTTAAAATCCTTGAAGTGATCTCGACCCGAAAAAAGTTGAAGTCGACCCACTTTCAAAATCCACTTCATCCGTTTGAAAAGGGGGAATATAAGTGATCTCCACCCACTTTTGAAAATGACAAGATACCATCATTAGATTCACTATGGACATTGACCATCTCAGACCTCGTTTGAAAGGGGAACATAAAACAACAACAACAAACATTTCAAGCGATTTATTCAGGCCATAATAACACCGTTATAATATTAATTTTCACCGAGCATAAAGAAAGGTATAACAAAATTTTGTGACAGCCTAAAATATAATGTACATTACAGGCCATAATAACATCGTCATAATTTTGGGTCAGGGATAACCCGCCACCAGGACAACCCGCCACCGCTCGATTTTGGTGGCGGGTTAGCCCAGGTTTTGGTGGCGGGTTAGCCCAGGTTTAGTGGGCGGTATGGAGGCGTGGTTTTATAGATTATTTCATTCTTTTAACTTAAAATTCGACTAAATTTGTTTGTTTTGTAACCTTTGAATACTTTTTAAATTGTTTGTTATTCTTATTGTATAAACTGATGGCTTCATGAAACTTGTTTGTATATCGGCATTCTTTGATAAATAAAGATTCAGTATAGTATATGGAGTTGTTTTTGTAAGTGATATATAATCAGGTTGTATTTTTTTAACTGACAATTAATCAGATAATTAATCATGTTGTTTTTTACTATGATGCGGCACTGTGCCTAAAGAGATGATTGTTTTTTTTAAGTGATAACAAATCATGTTCTTTGATTAGAAGCCATGTTTTTAAGTTTATTTAGCGGCACACCAAAGTTGTTTGGAGGGATAAATAGGGGCCATGCATTACTGCAAGCATCATTCACCATCAACATGGAACTTCGTCAACGTTCCAGAGACATAGAATATCCATGCATAGAATGCGAGAGGAATGTTAGGCCTCGGCAACAGGCTCTTGATTGTGACGGATGTGGTCGGTGGCAACATCGTATTTGTAATACGGGAATTGAACAAAGTATGTACATAAATATTTATTTCGCTTATTTTCCCGCATTATGGTGTGTGTGTGTGTGTGTGTGTGTGTGTGTGTGTGTGTGTGTGTGTTTGTGTATGTATGTTTGTGTGTATGTATGTGTGTATGATCTCGAGAGAGAGAGAGAGGGAGAGGAGGAGAGAGAGCGTGTGAGAGAGAGAGAGAGAGAGAGAGAGAGCGTATTATCACAGAATTAAAATATGTACATTAATTGTATTTAATATTTATTTTCACAGGAAAGTACAACGACGCAAACAAAGGTTTATGCACAATATACTTCAATTGTAAATTATGCAATAGAGAAACACCAGGTGTGTGTTCTGCAGTATATATATACGAGACATCAACTACGACAGCAGCAGCAGCAGCATCATCATCCACAACGTCAGACAGCGACACACCAACGCAGCAAACACCTAGTCATAAGAGAGAGAGAGTATTAAATAATCAACATTAATTCTAATCACTTTTTTTCATTTCTATTTAACAGATTTTGGGTAAGCCATTCAAATCACGGAGCAGTCAGCTGATGTCCATTAATGCATTCGTACAAAAAGACGGCAAGAAGAAACAGTTTCCATTGGTATTTGCAATTATGTCCCGTCGCACCAAACAAGACTATGTTGACGTACTAAATGCGGTGAAGGATAAACTAGACGACCAGTCTGTCACACATTTCGTCTTGGACTTTGAACAAGGTAAATATTTCCCTCCCTCTCTCTCTCTCTCACACTATCTCTCTCTCTCTCTCTCTCTCTCTCTCTCTCTCTCTCTGCAGTTATAAAATTAATTGTTTTCTTTTTTTTTCAGCAACATGGCAAGCAATCAGAGATGTCTTTCCAGGAACAGATATCCGTGGATGTTGTTTCCACTGGACACAAGCTGTGTGGAAGCATGTGGGCAGCGTTGGGCTCCAGCCAACATATCACGAACATGGGGAAGTTCATAATTTCATAAGACAGGTTTTGGCACTGCCTTTCTTGCCGTCAACACATATAACAGAATCCTTCTCCAACCTTTATGACAGAACAGAACCGGAAACAAAGTTGCGGGAATTGATGGACTACGTGAAGAGTCAGTGGATACAATCAAGCGTATTCCCCCCAAGAGACTGGAGTATTTACAACCATACCATCAGAACGAATAATGATATTGAAGGTAAGTTATCCATCAAAACTTTTTTGTAAAATTAGTTTAGAAATTTTTTTTTTCCTTTTCAATTTATGAAAATTTCAATTTTTATTAATAAGTATATTTTTTTCTCTTTTCAGCTTGGCATAGAAGAATAAATATGTGTGGAGCGAATTTAACGTTTTACCGGCTGGTACCACTGCTCCACGCTGAAGCGAAAGAAGTGGAAGTAAGAGTCAACGCTGCAGACTTAGAGACGGAAACACGACAAGCGTACACAACACAGTCTAAGAAAATTGAAGAGTATTGGAGAAAGTACATGGCCGACCCACCAGAATTGACGACAGGAGCTTTCTTGAAGAAATGTTCTGCACTGTACATTTCAAAAAAGAAAAAGTAGATTGTATATTTTCAGATATTTGTTTCATTATAACTGTATTCACTGTATTGTCATTGTATTTATTTCTTTTATATTTTGTATATTTTGTAACTTGTTCTTTTTCAATTTGTAAAACGTATTCTTTTTAATTTGTAAAACGTGTAATAAATAAAACTACTGCTCATACACGTTTCCAAAAGCCATCTTTGTCATGTAATTAGTTTTCCTAAGTTCTTTGTTTTTTGTTCAATAAAACCATTTATTAGACTGAAGAGATTACTTGTTATTTTTTATCACCAGGACAATGGATTCAATCACTCGACACATAATCCTTTCACACCTCATAATCCCCTTTCGCTGTGCTGTAAATTGGTGGCGGGTTGTCTCAGTGGCGGGTTGTCCCGACCGCTTGGTGGCGGGTTGTCCTGGTGGCGGGTTATCCCGATCCCATAATTTTCAGCAATCAAAAAGCAATGAGATAAATTTCTATCCCTCTGCGTGACGATATGATAATAATAATAACACTTTGGCCAGCCGCTCATTTGTCGCGGTTCTCGGACGAGAAGGCATTGGTTACCCCTGTACTCCCAACTGCCTCCCTATTCCCAAGAATCTCCTCTCCTCCCAACAACCGGAGACGAACTGCTTGATGACATCCCTTGCCCCATTCATCCCAATCTCTCCGATTAGCATATTAACCCTCTCCTTTGAGTCTCCCCCTAACCACATGTCCTTCATTCTCCCATCCCACTTCTGATTAAGCACAAACATGATAAATCGATAACATAAAAACACTGCTCGTTATCCCAATATGGAATTGTGACCCCCAGATTCCTGCATCGCAACTATGATAAAGCACAAACATGGTAAAACAACAACATAAAATGATAAAACATATAGCACATCAATAGTCAGTAATATGATACATTAGAAACATAACACTTCGATAATAAAATGGATTAACTGGTAGAATGTTGGGAGCGATATTTTAAACTTTTCAGAAAATGACCCGTGGTATTATCTCCAGCTACATCCTGACAAAGCAAGCTTTTATTGTCTCCGTCATCAATCGGTTTTGTGGAAAATATAATGCTCTCTGACATTCGATTGGATAGTATCCACGGATACTATCCAATCAAATATAATAGAGCAGTATATTATTGAGCTTTTTTTTAACTCCGCACTCTACCAGTTAATTAATCAAATTACACAGTAGGGCCATTAAGCCTTGAACATTTTCTAAGGAGCTGCCGTGTAGAAATTTCTTTGGCAATATACTGTTCCCACAATTCATGAATAACTTTTTGCATGTTTCTGTACTTTTTAGTCTGCACACGTTTCAGTTTCTTTTCAGACACTAGTTTAACAGCGATGTTAACAAGTTGACTCTCCCGGTGTAAAACATTCACCAAAATGTAGAATTGAGTGTTTATATTTGCTGACTTGTTCAAACGATTGTGCCATCCCTCAACGTCATTGTTCGTGCGCACACTCTGATTAAAAACACTCCAATTCTCCACAGTCCAAATGTCATTGTTGATCCAAGTTGCACGGACATAGTTTGTGAAATCCATAAGTTGTCGGCTGGTTGCATCTTCACACAAATTTTCAAATGAGGATTCAATTTTTTCATGGGGTAAGAATGATAAAGCCATGAATTTTTTCAAATATTTGTTTGTCGCACTGTCACTTTTATATTGATTTGACAGTCCAAGTTCTTGAATTTTACGCCAGAGTGCCTGGGAAAAATGAAACGCACAACCCTTAATTTGAAATGCTGGCAATACGTCCCTAATTACTTGCCAAATAGCAGCCTCAAAGTCAATAACAGTCTCACGAACTGCTGGAGTCACTAAACATGAGTCAAGAATACTTTCCAGAACAGCCTTATAATCTCTTTTCCTTTTACCTGACATAAGGACAAACATCAGTGGTACTTGTTTGACATTGTCACCCTGTTTAACAAATGAGTGGATAGTGAAAAGCTGAGTGAATGGTTTTCTAATGACTTTGAAAATTGCATCTATGTACCACCGTTTTGCATTGGATAGTAGTGAAAGTTGTTCATCGGTTGCATGTCGCCTCTAAAAAAAATTTCAGGAAAATGTTCTGTACATAAATCAAAATCCAGAGAATCTGGTTCATTTGGGCGAAACTTTGACCTGAAGTAATTAGCTGTTCTTGCAAGATATGCTGGGTTAGAAACGGCATCAATTGGCTGTTCCCCTATCTGATCAAGCATCACCCGAAAGAGAACAGGTTTAACAGGTTAAATAACAAACCTTGGAAATCACCTTTACCTGCAAGTGCGTTAATTACTCCAAAATGGCGTTATAATCGTATAATTTACTAATCACGCGAATTCCATGACTATTTTTTAAAGTTTTATCTACATAGATAGCACATAACTGTTACATTTACAAAACACTCCTTGACTTCAACGTGGGTCGACTTCACTGCTATTCTGCCATAACGAGGCCGTATTATTTTTCAAAATAAATTCAAACCGATTTTGTTTGCTTGCATTTGAGAAGTCTGCATTATTTCTGTTAATTGTTGCAAACAACTGTCTCCTGATGTTTGTATAGGATGGGCAGTCCATGACAAAATGCATCTCGGATTCCACATCGCCGGCGTCTTTACAAACATCAGAAGCATTGCAAATCCTATTTTCTAAAAGTATTGGCGGCTGTGCATGTCTCCCCTTTTCAATTGCCAAATTATGATTGCAAGTGTTTTCCAGTTTAGCCTAGCTATCATGTCTGAGACACTTGATCTGTTGTGATGTCGGTTGTCACATATCTAGCTGCACGTCTTTGAATTTTTTCAATTTTATTTATCTCATTTTTTGTGTGTGGGTCCCATACTGTACTAGCATATTCGACCAGTGGTCTAACTAGGGCTTTATATGCTTGTTCTTTGATTTTAAGAGAGGCAATATTTAAGTTCCTCCTAAGGAAGCCAATAGTTTGGTTGGCTTTATTGTGGATATTATTTGTATGTATGTCCCAGTTTAGATCAGATTTTATCGTTAGGCCAAGGTATTTGATGGTGTCCATATGGCTGAGTATATGATCGTGTAATGTATATGTATTTATTTGCTTGTTTTTCTTGTTTGTAACTGAGAGAATTTTACACTTGTCAGGGTGGAATTGCATCAGCCACTTTGTTTCCCCATCTCCACATTTCTTGCAGGTCATTTTCGAGCTGTATATTTGAAGATGGTTTGTTTATGGTGGTATATGCAAGTGTGTCATCTGCAAAGAGGCGGACTGTTGATTTTATTTTGTCCAGAAGGTCGTTTATGTAGTACAGGAAGAGACACGGGCCAAGGACTGACCCTTGTGAAACACCTGATTCTACTGGTATGTGGTCAGAAGTTTGCCCTTGCACAACAACGGATTGTGTTCTATTACTAAGCCCTTTTTTGGATCCAATCTCAGATCTTTTCGTGGATCCCGTAATATCTGAGTTTGTGTATAAGCGGGCTGTGATTTACTTTGTCAAATGCTTTATCAAAGTCCATAACGATGACATCAGTTTGAACTTTGTTTTTTATGTTTTCTGTGAGATCATCAACAAAATCGAGTAGTTGAATTTCACAGGATCTGACTTTTCAAAAGCCATGTTGGAGGAGGTAGAAGATATTATTTGTTTCGCCATGTTTCATGAGGGCACTTGTAATTATGTGTTCAAAGATTTTACAACAGATACATGTCAACGATATTAGTCTATAATTTCCTGTGATGAGCGTGAGCCTTTTTGTGGTTTTTGTTGGTTGAGTAGCTTTTGGATCCCGGGTGTAGTTATGTTTAGTGATGGCATGGTTGAATAGTTTGCAGGTTGTGACATGTAGTCTGATGTTTCGAACTGCTCCTTTGATATTGTAATATTTGCAGAGAATGCAGAGTGGAAGTGGTCATTTAGGATGTTTGCGTTGTCTTGTGGATTTTCATGTTGGATTCCATTTACTTTAAGGGACGAGACTCCTGTGTAATCTTTTTTCTTATGTTTAATAAAGGTCCAGAAGCGTTTGTTCTGGGGCTTTTCATATAGGTTGTCATTTTCTTGTTTGCTCCGTGTGTTATCTGTGTTCTGACTTTCCGAATCATTAAATAGGTTTTCAACATAGTTCCAGTATGCTTGTCTCGTGCGTTTTTGGACTAGCCTTTTTATATTTTTATAATCTAGTTGTGATTTTTCGTCTGCGTTTTTCTTCTTTATTTTATACACGCGTTCCTGTTTTTTTAATAGGTGTTTGAGTTCGAAATTGACCCATGGTAATTTAGGCTTTTTGTTAAGGGTTTTGTGCGGCTCCCGCACTTATCTCTCCTCCTGTTACAACATAACAATAAAGCAAAGTATTACACACTCTCACGAGTGGGGGTACTGGATCTCCCAGCAGGGGCTCGATAAGTACGCAATTTATTTTTACCGTTCTTTTTGTTGTTATTGTTAAGGCATTCGTTAAAATAGAGTGTGCAATCATTTGTTAAATTTTCAAGTAATTTACTGGATTTATTATCGTGCATTGCAGCCGATGGTATATTGTAACCTTCCAACATTTGACGGAATTCGTCATATTCCGGCTATCACTAAAAAGTGTAAACCGAGTCTGAGTCGGAAAAAGGTGTAGACAGAAAATTCAAATTGCCACAAAAGTCTTAAAATACAAACAATGAACATAATTTCATTATATATTATGCACATATGTAACGAAATTATGTTCAAAGATAAAGTTGGAATTAAATTTTGTTTTTGATGATTTTATGACCAAAATTCGTCGAAAAACACACTAAAAAGTGAAAACGAAAATTGACGCCGAGTCGGCAATTGGCAATAAGGTAACACATACCGGACTTAATTTGTATCAGTTAACCACTGTTTGGGGCGATGGCATGATAAGAGCTTGACAGATTGCCACCCTTTCATCATGACATTACAGGCCCACACCTGTGCATATTTCTGCCAGAGGCCGCAAGGAGGTATATTACAACTAACACCCTTGCCTTGGGGCCATTTCATTCAATACCCTTTACCCAATGTAATAGCCAAAACTAGCCATTGTTGTTTGCAAACATCGCCTTCCAAATTTTATTACATTTCGATTGTTGTCTCAAAAACATAGCTAATGTGCTCGTTCCAATGAGGGGTCATAAGCTTACAAGATAGTTTGTTTTTTTTGTTGTTGTTGTTTTTGGTCTCAAAACATAGCCTCATGTCCCTTCATTGAAATGAAAACAAGTTTTCTCAGCAAGTTTGGAAAGGTTTCTTTGAAATGCCGTGGTTAGAGATAATCCGTCAGCTGTCCTCAAATGATTTGCATTGTTAATTACTTTCACACCTGACTGCACAGATGAACTCGGCTTTCTGTTTACACTTTTCAGTGAGTTTTCATGCACTTTTTCCAAATTAAACCATTTAAAAATAAAAAAAAAAGATGAACTTTTTTGTTATCTTCCACATAAATGAGTTGTGTAGATATTATCTTGACAATATTGACAATAAAAAGGTTGGAATTATGCTTTTATACCCACTTTCCGTTTTCGTTTACACCTTTTCCAGACTCGGGCTCGGTTTACACTTTTTAGTGAGATCCCTATATTTCGTCGTTAATTTATGCTCTTCCAGTAAATCAGGGAGCAATGTACCTGGAGTTGCACAGTGAAGCCTGGCCATGAATTTGAACTTTTTGACGATGC
Source organism: Pictodentalium vernedei (assembly GCA_031216915.1). Lineage (NCBI taxonomy): Eukaryota > Metazoa > Mollusca > Scaphopoda > Dentaliida > Dentaliidae > Pictodentalium > Pictodentalium vernedei. The sequence goes on from CM062288.1 coordinate 123,953,399, forward strand.
ATTCGAGGGAAAGTGGGAATCTGCCAAGTTCAGCTCGAACGACATGGTTGGAAGAATTTTTATTAACACTGAGTATCATTTAACATAACTTGATGTGTACAGCCTCAGCGGCACGATATGCTTCGTGTCAAGAATACTGGGTGACTGGACAGAAGTTCGATTCGGCTTCACCATCAAGTCGCCCTGCGGTACGTACCAGATGCTATGTCGAATTGCCCAAGGCATGGAATTAAATGACAGAGAGACCTATTAATCGTTAATCGAATATTTAATACGAATCGCGAATTTTTGATATATTCTTATGTTTGTTTTACTTAAAATTCGTAAAATTCTTTCCCAATTAATTACGAATTCCAAACAACTGCGTGTTTATTTTATTTTAATTGCCATTTTTACTTTATTTCCACAGATATTTTTAAACATTAAAAAATCCCAAACAGTTGTGTAATACTTTGCTTTATTGTTATATTGTAACAGGAGGAGAGATAAGTGCGGGAGCCGGGGTTCGAACCGTCGACCTCTAGCACACAAAGCGACCGATTTACCACGAGACTAAGAGATGCGGACCAACCAGGCTGGTTGGTGAATGGCCTTTATACCTCGACCGCTACACTATTCCCCCCTTCAATTGAGATTCACCACATGTGAATCTCACCCAAGTTCCCCCCTCAGAGCGGTCGAAACACCCACAGTGTCACCTACTGCTGAGGATCGGGCGAGCCCCCAAATGTAACAGGAGGATCTCGAGATAAGTGCGGGAACCGGGGTTCGACCCGTCGACCTCTAGCACACAAAGCGACCGATTTAGGGTTCTAGTCGTTTCGTCCCATGGTCGTTTCGTCCCAAGACGTTTCGTCCCATTTATTTTGGTCGTTTCGTCCCATGTATAGTTTTCACTTTGGTCGTTTCGTCCCATGTGGATTTTTCACTTTGGACATTTCGTACCATCCGAGATTGGCTGGGTAATCTCAAATTTGGTTGATTTTTTATGATTATTTCTCAGTGAGACTATGCAAATATGGGTATCATTGGAACCGGCTTGATCAGTTAGTTCCAATAATATATGCATGGTTTTACTGCGGAAAATGTCCGATTCTTCCAGGGTCCGATTCTTCCAGGGTCTGATGCTTCCTGTATTCCATATCTGGTATTATTATGCACTATTATTCAACCGCTCAGCGGGGGAAGCTGCAGCCGTGTTGGTGGCTTCTTCTACTTTGGAACGCAGCCAGTTATCCTGGCTGGGGGTAATGAGATCTGAATCTATTTCAGATATCCCCGCCAGTGAGCCGGCGGACGGAGGTCTTCTCATTTCTGTAGCGGCGTCAATATATGGTGAATCAGGAGCTGGAGGAGAATGGTCCTCCTTACCTGGGTTGGCTCTCAGAATTGCCTTTTCCAATTTCCTTCTCAATTCAGCCTTTTCTTTATCTGCTTGCCGCTTCTGGGCTTGAAGCTCTGGCCGCAAACCCTCTATTGTGTCATTCAACCTGACTAGTTCTTTCTAGAAGCCAGACATCATTGACATCATCGATGCCATGTCAGTGTTAGTGAATTTCCACTGTTGCTAAGACTGTCAGAATTAAAGACAGAACTGTTTACCTGAACTTGACTTTGTTTATCCATTGTTTATATTTGTAAATAATTCTAAAATTTATTTTTTAGGTTATTAGAGATTTTAATTTAATTGTATTGGCTTAAATATTCGTTTTTAGCGGAAAAATGCAGATAGAAATAGCAAGATAAAAAAGTAAACACTTACAGTGATACAAAAAGATACACAGAAATAGTGCAAATGGCAATAGCGTTGTTGAACTTCCGATTGAGCGATAAATTCCCGATAATCAGTTTTGTGTTTCCCGATAATCAGTCGGTCCTATTATGCCCATAGAGACATATCAAGGGGATGCACTGGTGTTTATACAAACAACCGGCTTGATCAAGCACACACAACAGAAGGCTGTACTTACAACAACCAGCAAGTAAAAGTGTTTGACAGACCGACTTATTCACTCAATTAACAACAACAAAAATATAATTACAATCCTTATCAAAATTATTGAAAACAAACAAAAAATACTGTGAGTCCACATTGAGATTACTAACAAAAGACATAATGGTTTGTTTGATTGACAGACAAATTCACACAAACAAAAAAGAACCTAAAAATCAACAATTACACGTTTGTTACATACCGTAACAAGATAAGTTTATAAATTTGGGAAGCTATGCTTTCACGTCAATCTCGGATGGGACGAAACGTCCAAAATGAAAAATCCACATGGGACGAAACGACCAAAGTGAAAAATCTACATGGGACGAAATTACCAAAATAAATGGGACGAAACGTCCTGGGACGAAACGACCATGGGACGAAACGACCTGATCCTCCGATTTACCACTAGACAAGGGGTATGTTTGAGTGAGCTATTCCGGTTTACTTGGTTTATTGTGAGCATGCGTAGACACACGGAATAAAAACCAGATCGTTTTATTGGGCAGTTTATATTCTGGTTTATCATTCTGGATTAAACCAACTAAACCTCCTTGAGAGCAGGGTTATCTGGTTTATCATTCTATTCTTGACATGCGCAGTGAAACGCACATAAAAGTTCTACGCCTCGGACAACGACAATAAAAAAAAACATTCAATTTCGAGTGTCAAAAAAGAAATAAACAGTGCAAAGTTCATGAAAAATGCTATAACTCAAGAGAGAGAAACTGTAAAAAAAAAAGTTAATAACATTTATTTAGCCCATAAAAGCGGCATTTAAAAAAATATTCGATTCTCAACTGAAAGGATGTTTTTCTCTCAGAAAAAATTGTTACAACTTTCAGAAGATCCTTTTTGGCCATTTTATTTCCATGATAGCAGTCACGCAATTTTTGACACCATCACTGGAAAGTTTCTGATGAGGGCCTTTTTAACGATGGGTTTCTAAGATTGTTTAAAAATGAAAGCAGGGATATGTTTCCCACGCTTTGGATGTCCCCCTCCTAACAATACTTTCATGCGTCGCGTTTCCTAGCAACATCAAACAGGGGTTTATGTGGAATAGTATTCGCATTAAACATATCGTTCTGTTGTGATTTCTAAACCTAGTTTATGTTTACATGGAATAGTAAACTAAAATAGTTCACTGAAACATACCCTAAGAGATCCGGGCCAACCAGGCTGGTTGGTAATGGCCTTTATACCTCGACCGCTACAATATTAATCGGTTACGGGACGTGCACCATGGACGAAAGTCCGGTTTGAAACAATACTTCGGGCGAAACGTCCAAAAAGATTGCGACCAAACACGCGAAAGTATTTCGACAAAGCATCCAAAAGTCTGGCGAACCGTTCATATTATACAATATCAATAGGCAATACTTCTTGGCAATAAGGCTCAACTCAGTCCACATTTTAAGTTCGCATCACTATTAATATAAATTCAAGTTAACATGATGTTGTGATCATCACAGTTTATATAAAGACATAAAGTATAAATTAGATTATGGAAGAAGAAGCACGTAATGAATGAGATGAAGGCATCGGACGACATGTTGCTTGTTGAGAGACCTCTGGCTAAATGCACTAGAATCTTCCCCAAATCTCGAATGTCGCGACGTGAAAAGGGTCAAAAGAATTAACGTGATTTGCCACAATTTTTAAATATATGCCAGGCTACAAAAAAACCTATCCGGTCGACTTTTACTGTGTTCTAAAATCGGACGTTGTTAGTACTTTGCAGTTAAAGCATGAGAGAAGAGTAGATTACGTGGTCACATGCACAGTAGTTTCCAAGAACGTTATTATTGAATTCTCGCCGAATGGAATGGTTTAACGCGCCGAAGGCGCGCAGGGACGATATGGGGAACAAGCCCCTTTCGACCCTCGTTGACTGTAAGTGACTAATTTCAACATGTCTACTCGTGTTGAAGGAGGAATAGGTTCAGGTACTCGGCAGGTGTCACCGGTTGCGGCGTCGTGATGGTTTCTTTGACTGATGTCGGTTGAACCCGCGGGTGAGGACCAGTGTGAGGGGTTGGGTCCTCTCACAAAGGTACTACCTCTCCCCGAGGGTGCAGTCGGTCGGTCTGGGTTTTCAGGCAAGTATAATCTGCCACTTCGGAGATGATAATGATGGTTTCTAGACAACTCGTACCCACGGCAACTCGTACCAGTCAAGTCGTACCCAAAATTGGACGACTCGTACCCATTTTCGGCTGGACAACTCGTTCCCACAATTGGACAACTCGTACCCAAGGTTGGACAACTCGTACCCATGGCTGGTTAACTTGTACTTGGTGTTTAACTGTATGGGCGAAAGCAGTTAATGGCCTAAGAACTATAGAAGCGGGGTTTTTGCTTTTGATTGATCCGTTTAAGGTGCTATAAGAGTAATGGAAATCAGTTTACTTTGAAATTCCTTCGTCAGATATTCCATGAATATGAATGAAATATACACAAATTTTGCATCTAAATGACGGGTGTGATACACAGAACAGGAAACATATATTCATTGACCGTACTTTGTTGATAGCAGGCACCAGTGGGTCCTGGAGGTCTGCAATCGTATTCGTACGAGAACTGGAGTGAATGACACCCCCCCCCCCCAACCCCGATACCCGGTTTCCGCGCTTCAATATTGGTAAATAGAGCACTGCATCTAGGCCTAGGCTCTGCAAATTATCAGGGTGAAAACCATAGCCTTCGTCGCATTAATTCTTGCCTTTCCTAATTAATAATGCCACTCTCCACCTTTAGATTATTTTTCGTGAGGCAAAGTTACATCACTGGTGAGGCGCCACTCCGGTCAGGCGAGAACGGATTTTATTGTAAACTCAGAGTATAGCCGGATTTTGTACTAGAAGCGTAGCACATTTACCCGATCGGAAGAAAAACGGCAACCAATGACCAGTGATAGACTGAATAAAGAAGATCACAAATGATGGTCATTTAAAAAAAATCAAGTAAAAAGCTCTAATGCATCTCTCTCTATGAGTCCACCAGCTCGCATCAACTGATTTCTGTCGGAAATTTTATGGTCAACATCGACACACCTGAAAACTCGACAGTCATTTAATTTAGACTTACCCGGCAGTGACAGGTGTGAGATCATGAAGAATTATTTTCTATCATCTTTACCCTTATAGTCGATTGATGTTTAATTTTCTGTGCATATTATTATCGACAATAAAGTTAATCTTCCAGTTGGGAGGTGTGTTTTTCTAACAATTATCTTCCCTGACAATCATGAAAATTGAATGGTCAACCACTTTAAGGGAGGCGAGCGTTGGTCCTGCGTCCCGCCTCTGTCCCTTTTTGTAAGCACATTGCGCATCTTTTTGTCCCAACCCAATAGGATTACAATGCAGGCCTGCCCCCGAACCAGGGAAGTTCGGGTCTTCTTCTTCTTGGTGGTCCCCGAAAGGGGTCGTTGTTGTTCTCCTTCAAACGTCCAACTACAACAGAGACAGCCTGAGGCAGATTATACTTGCCAGTGATGGCCATCACTCATAATCATCCTCGAAGCGGCAGACTATACTTGCCCGAAAATCCAGATCGACTGCACCCTCGGGGAGAGGTAGTACCTTTGTGAGAGGACCCAACCTCCCACACTGGTCCTCACTTAGGGTCCAACCGACATCAGTCAACGAGACCGCCTACCCACAACTGGAGACACCTGCCGAGTACCGGATCCTTTTCCTCCTTCAGCACGCCTAGACATGTGACAGCCATCATATACAGCTACCGAGGGTCGAAAGGGGCTTGTCCCCCATACCGTCCCGGCGCGCCTACGGCGCGCGAAATCATCATTTCGTCTCTCTATAAGCACCTGAATCTCGTGCCTCGACCGATCGAAACAAAAATTGGCACAGGTCTATATAGATGTAATTTGACCAGGAAAGGGACTTCTGATGGGCCCCGATCGCGCCCGACATCGCGTTAATCCTTCAAACAATGAAGGGGTGGGGTAGGGTGGGGGAATGAGCCCCGATCACATCTGATTTTGCGTTAACCCCTCAACACGTGAAATGCTGGGTATGACTACCAGTACAACAAAATATTACGTAGAAAAGCCCTCAGAAGTTTAACGAAGAGCCAAAGATTACACGATTTTTTTTTTGGGGGGGGAGGGGGGGGGGGTGTAGTCCCCCGTATCTACTTAAATATTTACTGTTTCCTTCGAATTGCTCTCTTGATGAAATGTTCATACCGGCGAAATTGACTTTCGGCGAAGTCTGTTCTGCTGAGATAAATGCTAAAAATGGAAAGTTTTTGCCTTTATGCACACCCATTGAAAGCAGGCACTCATCTTCTGAAGTCATTCAGCCAATATTCGCCTTCGCCCATACAATTAAAAACCAGGTACATGTTGACCAACTGTGGGTACGAGTTGTCCAACCTTGGGTACGAGTTGTCCAACTGTGGGTACGAGTTGTCCAGCCGAAAATCGGTACGAGTCGTCCAATTTTGGGTACGACTTGACTGGTACGAGTTGCCGTGGGTATGAGTTGTCCTGATACCATAATGATGAATTCTCGCGTTGACCGATTTTCAAATTAAATAGATCCCTGACTGGCCTGCAGCATTGTGCCCATAATCTGATGACGTTTACTCATCTACCGACGACATCCCTTTTTTCAACCAAATTTTATTTTGTTAACTTTTGAAACTTGTTTCAAATTACATCTTCGAGATGTTCTCTCGTGGTACTAAAAATTTGTTGAAAAGCGTAATAAGACAAACAGATTTTCACAATACAGTAAGCAGAAGAAACACCATTAGATAGACATTTAATATGAAATAGGTGCTACCTAAAGTGCGAACGTAGTTATTATTCTGATTTGATCCCCTATTTTTTATTCATTTCACCAGGCTGGACTGCAGTCTAATTCTCATAATGCACTGTTTTGGACTAAATTCTTAACATCTTCCATAGCTGTAGATAGTTGGAGTTATGCTGGAATTTTGAGGTTATTTATCCAAGATATGGCACTTTGAAATATTATGATGTCAGTTTGTAACTTCAGTATAATATTCCACCCTGTACTATTGTCCTTTCCATAACCCCCCAATGGTAAATAAACTCTGGAATAATACAAAATCAAGAAAATATCTTTTAGTTTTCAGCTCCCGATTACGTGTAATATATTTAACTTCGCCGTCGTTACGTTTCTGTGATTTTAGCTCGCTCGAAATTATATGAACGAATTTTTTAATTCTCTATGGGAATTTGTGTGTATTTTCGGAAGAGCATCCATTTTGCAACAATGCACAAGTGACGTAACTGGGACCGTCCATTTGAGAACAGGTAAATTTGAATTTTCACGGCTTGCCTTTGCAGGAGGCGTGTTTTGACGAAGTTGGAATATCAATTCGTCGTGATGATGGTTCAAAATAAAACTCAAGTCTTGTTCAAAACGCGTTAGTGAATTAGTGAATAAATAAAATATACATGTATTGTAGTCGTGACGTAAATTATTTTATTAATACGTGCCGCACCAGTTTTCCAAATTTGTCATGTCTTGCCGACAACTGCCCTCAGTATGTTGCTACAGACCTCCATTTAGGCTTTGATTGTTTGTATAACAGTGAGTGAGTGACACGGGTACAGACGAAAACAGCACCGTGTGAAATCCGGGGCCCGTTACTTTCGGTTTGGCACAGGAGTCCGGATTTCTTGGGTTTGGACTGCCCCCATCCAAATATGGCCTAAAAGACCTTGTTTTAATTTTTTACCTTGGCACGTCCTTTGAATTCGGCCCCCCCCCCCCCCCCCCCCCCACACACACACACACACATACACTAGGTTCTGATTTCTGCGTCAAATAATAAAGAAGGAGGTGTATCGTGAATCCAGGTTGGATAGATTCCAGGGCCGAGGAAAGGGTGGGGTTGGGGGAGGGGTGTTATTGCTTTTAATGTTTGGAAGTACTGCTGAACAACAAGAAAACCATGAGATAGTTGGGAGGGGAGATGTATCCTCTCATTTTTAACTGCTCAATTTTCCACAAATTTATTAGAGAACCATAAGCTAAATACTCGGTTTCAAAACGAAACACAGAAAAAAGGCAGCATTTAAATGAATTAATTTCGCCATCGGAACTGGTGCCGTTCTCGCTACAATCAATTGGTGCCGTTTTCGCTCACTCGGTGCCGTTTACTCCAGGTGCCGTTTTCACACGGTGCCGTTTTCGCTATAACCCGACACAAGTCCAAGTAGGCCTAACCAATTTTCTTTTAAGAAAGTATATAACTAATAGCATGAGAGAATTGGCATCTCCGAATACAACCCTTACGGATACATATAATCACTAGAAAGCTTATTGGAAAAATGTGGGGGAGGGGGGGGGGCGTCACGTACGTCACTTCGTGATCAAGCTGCCCCCCCCCCCCCCCCCTCCCCCCCCCCCTGCCATTTCTCACCAAGCACCTGATAAATCTTCTGAGGGAGAAATCACTAGGCAAAGTTGATCAGAGAATTTATATAATATTAATCATATTTCGACTCCACTGATTATACCCAGCACAGGCGGAAAAGACCAACGGGCCAACTTTTTTTCCATGGCTGCGGGGGGGGGGGGGGGGGGGGGGGGGGGCTGGAAGATTTCGCCCTAAAAGTTACTACGTGCGTAGCCCTGGTGTGGATGTTCGTGAGCGTGTCTTCTCCTACTGGTGGGATTGAGGGAACCCTCCCCGGGAACATTTTTAAAAATCTGATCCGCTTGAGGGTTTCTAGAGAACCCAGACTATACCTTTCGAACCTTGTAATTGGAAGAAAAGACGATCGCTTTTGTAGAGGTGCCTGACAATGTGTTCGAGCGGTCTCGTCTGGTATCAGTCAACCGCAATAAAACATTATATGCTTCTCGGGATTCAGCTGGAGTAAAGACGTGTAATGTAAGGCCTATGTGCCCATAGCATTAGAGGATCGAACCCTACAGATGGATGAGGCTTTGACACTATTCACGTGGGTCGATATATAACAGTTTGGCTGGCCGCTGATTTGCCGTGGTTCTCAGTTGAGAAGGTTTTGGTTACTCATGTGCTTCCAACTGCCTCCCGATTCCCACGCATCTTTCCTCCCAATACTGAGACGAACTGCTTGAAGACACTCTGTACCCCCATTCTTCATAATCCCTCCAGTAAGCATACTGACCATCGCATTTGTGTCAACCACTAACCACGTCCTTTATTCTCTCATCCCACGTCCTCATTATACTACTCCCAGTAAATTTTTATCTAGAAGATTGAGATTTTGGACTTCCTAATAAAACGTATTCCAAGGTCACCACTACGCCCAAGTTACACATTTGGCTCTCCTTTTCCACTGTCTTTCCCAATTCCCCCTAATCTCCAGTGGTCGCGACCTCAGCTTGAACAACAGTGACCACCCCTCCCCTTACAATGGTGCCATTGTCAAGGTACTCTTCAAAACTTGTCTTCTCTTTGTCACGCAGGCCACACAAAGACCTCTTTCTTTTGACCTACTCTCACCAATTTTAGTTACAATCCCCATGACTCTCTCTCTAACGTTTTTTTTTTTTACCTTTGGTTGTCTCTATTTCTGAGTTCGATACATCGTTTGGATAAATCCCTACAAACTTCTACCATTACTGCAGTTAATTATAACGAAATTTTTAAAAACCCTAAGCTATGAATTATTATCTCGACTGTCTAATATTTCTACATACCTGTGTTACTTCCACTGGGTCCAGCGGCGGCTCAAAGGTGTCTCCCCTCTGAATATACTTTAACAAGGGGCGTCATATATGCCCAAGACCTAAGGTGGGATGCTAATAGAATTATAGATGGCGGCGAGGAGTATCCCCGGGAAAATTGGAAAAAAAATTTCAACCCCCGAGAGCTTTTTGGCCACTAAATAAACTATGTTCCCATTCTGCATGCAACATTTTTCAGTGGGTAGGTAGATAGTGTGACATTTTATATAATAAAACCAATCAGTAACTGGAGCTTTCGGCCACTTGGCCTTATTTGCCACATTGTGGGGACCTAGTGAGGGGACCTAAGAAGTGATGGCACAGTAATGTGACCCAATTTAACTCATGTTAGATTGTCATGGTAGCCCGCGGAAGCGGCCGTCTTATGACGTCATCTCCATAGTGACACGTTGTCTTAGTGCACATGCGCAGCGCGTGTTGTTAGGGTGATAGTACTTCTGTCGGACATTTTTGTCTGATGGAGGCCGCCATCTTGGTTTCTAAGGTAGCACGTGGTTGCTATGAGCCTGAATGGCCTACACCAAGACGGGGGTATGTGCGGAGGGTTTGTTCGTTTGAATAGGAGTAAATCTGATTACCCAGAAAGACCCATCAATCCAACCAAACAACCCAAAACGACTATTTGATATGGATTCCTCACGAATCCTTTTTTCAATAACAGGTACGTTCCTTTGTATAAAAGTAGTTGTACTTTGTAGAATTACCACAAACAAGCCGACAATCCCTCCAAATCACCAAAATGCGCCCAAAACAACCGTAACGGACTTGTACTCCCCATCTAGGGTTTTTAGTAGTAGCATGTAGTGCTATGGGATCGAGAGTATATTCTATTACACTAAAGTACTGGTCCAGATTTTCCAAGAACGCTATTTTTGTGCCTATTACAGATACTACTCTAACACTAGCAGTATGTCTAGCCCAAACTAGCTCTAGTTCGTTCCCTTGTCAAAGTCTTATAATCACCAGTGCTTGGTTTCCCATAACATGTATGCAGAGTTATCTTCAGTGTGTATAACGAAAGCCTATATGATTCTTATAGCCACGAATCCATCGAAGAGTTACTGAAAAGTCATTGCTCAAGCGACTCGAATCCCATCGAGCAAATGAGCTATAGAACAATTGCTCGTCCGAGTGACTCGAACATACTTTCTTCGACTCATTTAGGTATTTGAGGAAAGCCAGTATACAAAATGCCCGATGGAACAGCGTATCACCCTAACAACACGAGTTGCGCATGCGCACTAAGACCACGTATCACTATGAAATGACGCCACAAGATGACCGCTCACACGGGCTAGCACATCAACCAAACTTGACGTAACTGGGTCGCGTGACTAACTTGGCGTAACTGGGTCACGTGAATATGATGTCCTTCCTAGGTTTCCCATTAAGCCCCCCTACCCCTCCCCCCATGTGGCACGATCTCTACATCTAGTACTGCTGATGTTACATAAATGCACAGTACATCATAAAGGTAGACTTTCAGAAATACAGTTAACATTAGCGTCATGCGTGATGAAGTTTATATTTTTTATAATTGTTGATAAAAACGAAGTGACCGAACACCCAAGATATCAGTCACTTCTATTACACGCGGAACGACAGTCCCCCCCCCCCCCCCCCCTCCCCCACCTTCCCAACACTTAATTATAAATTTGATAATTTTTTCCCACGGGGCGCCTGAAGCTTAAGCGCGCACACTGATAATATGGTCAATTTTCTGGATACGATCCCATCAGACATGCATTCACTGTCATAGCATGAAACATCAGTGATGCAACAAATCCCGAAACCCAAACTAAATGCCAAATGACACTTCACTATTAATTCTATTATCATATGATACTTGTTAAACATATATTGGCCTATACAACAGAACCAATTGTCGCAGCTGTTAGTAGCGTGTTACGTTGTAATACCATCACGCTGATTGTATCATCAAAATTATTGTGATGTGTATCGTAAAAACTACGACAGATTTGATGGCCGGCGAAAAGACTGGACATGATCAGTCATTGATGATTGACTTTTTGTGTGATATCTTCCTTGCCTTTAGCGCTGCAAAATCTTCAGTCTGCAGTCCACGTCAAGTCATTTAATTCCCGATGACTCAGTAGCTGTCATCGCGCGGCCGCCTAATCTGTCGCGGCACACAGTGGATCTGACATCGGTTTTTTATAAGAATGAGAACCTCTATTATTAAATATAGATACTCTCAACAGGTATCAGGGAACTAAAAATTTGAATTACAGTTACCCACCTTGAATTAGAGTTACCCGTCTTGAAAGGTTGCTCTCGGAAATGATGCAATTGTTACGGAATTTAGTAAAAAGTCTATCGATCTGCGATCGTAAATTCTGACTCCAAGCGTTGTGATTACTGAGAGAACTAGGGAGCCCCACCAACCACGAAGTCCCATCAGCCCATGGCGTTTTGTGATTCCTTACCAGACGATACCAGACACAGGCTCCAGATTCTGGGTTCAGGTTGGTTACCTCACGAGCTAGTCGTGTTCAGCACAACGAAGACCAGTTTACCAGTTATCTACGATTTTTATTAACAAATAAAACTCAACTGCCAATCGTTTTCTCTGGTATAAAGTAAAATTCACAATGTTCAGTCAAAGTTCATACCTTATAGCAACAGTGGAGGCATCCATCTTATTTCTTGTAGGTAGGTACTTGCTCGTCGGGAGCCCAGAGACAACTTCCCAAACATCCAGGAATCAGTGCTTATATCCACTAGATTTTTGATGCCAAACCTGATCACGCGACTACCAGTCAGCGGAATAGTTAGGGAAAGTTCCCGTGACGTGGCAGTCACCATTGTTAGACGCTTGTACTGCCATGCAGACTGTCGGCAATCTGCATGCAGTCTATCGAGTGGTTGTTCCACAAACACATTCCGCCGGGGTTCTGTTGACTGGGGGAATTGTGTGACAGAATTTACAGTTCTGCAACTTTAGCATTATGTGATGCCCGTTTGTTCTGGGAGTGTGATTTATGGGTTGATGGCAGCTATGACAGTTCAAATAGTACCAATTCGGAGACTTCCGCCCGTGATATTTATCATCTAAAACTCGACTACCGGCGTTATCTCTGATCAGCTCATCCACTGAGTGTAGGTCAGTCGGTCGAGTGTTAGTCGGAGTATTTCTTATTAGTTTATTCAATTCTACGAATATCGGCTCTGAGGAAAATTAACAGCAATAATATGAGTCCCATTCAAACTAATAGAAAACTGTCCTGTTATTTCTATAATTTCCATGGAAGAACTATAGCTCTTTCGAGCTTGCTTAACTTCTGTGGGCCAACTTCGCAACACAGTTGCTAAAAATAAACAGCCTTTGGAAAATATATTGTTTCAATAAAGGTTTGAAACATTCTATTGACATCTTGCACTATTGTTGAATATGCCTGATAAAAAGAGGGTGATTTGATGACTCTTAGACCTAAAAAATACAATTTACTTTTTGTGTGTTTTTGTAGGGAATTGCCTGAAAAATGCACGTGACCTGTACTTCCTTTCGTGTCAGTTTTTCTCTCTTATTTGTTGCATGACCCCTGTTCTCGGGTGAGAAAAAATTGTCTAAAGGGCTATACTTGACAAAGATATTTGAATGGCAAAATTGAAGTGGTGCGATCATATTTTTTCGCCTGAACGTTACTATTGTCGCTTGTGGGAAAATATTTTGTTCCGTGATACCTGTAACTTTATTTCACTCTCGAATTCAAATTCAAAACCTGGGAATATTGGTCTGCGTCACGCAGCGCGTTCCGTGTGGCTTGTAAGTGAAGCTAAGCGCACATGTTTGCAGTTGCGCCAATAGATCTGGGGTCCGATGTGTTATTTTTACCGGAAGAGTTTTTCAGAGAGAAAACTGATTTAGGAACTCATTGACATCGGCACATGTGTGCGGTTGCGTACGAAACTGAATTTGCTGCCGCGAATCCAATCGGCATCGGACAGAAAATGTAGGTGTTTGTCGTCCGAACGATGAGGCTCATAGGTCCATATAAAAACAGTCCGCCTTCTTTTTTGGCATACTTCCTTTTCTTCTCTCAATTGTTTTTACCGTTTCACCTATTTTTTTTTTTTGGGGGGGGGGGGGGCGCCTCTGGCCGCCCCCTGAACCCACTCAAACAGACCACTCCCATTGGGTGGAGCAAAATATTCTCCGCCTAGCAAGTTCCAACTTTCGGTTTCAGTATTTTCCACTTATGACGACTTATCCACTGTGAGTAATGGTATACTAGTAAAATAGATTAGAATATTTGCCTCCTCATCTGCTCGTTTCAGGCATAGTGGATGAAATTTGGCGCAGATTGAACAAATTTGAGAAAGACTGGTGCTCAATTTGAAATAACTTTTAAAACTCAACTTAGACTACAGAAGGAGGTGGGGTTGAAAATAAAAAATATAGATACTGGGCTGAAAAAAAACAGTTGTTTTAGACAACCCCTACCTCCAATCCAAACTTTGCCCCTCTTGAATTTACTTCTCCCCTCCTGCACAGGATGTAATTTTGTCTCTTTGTGTTGCATTCCAAGAGGTATTTCACGATTTCTACCATAGTATGTGAAGGTTCCAGCTGTTAGTCAAATGGTGATTCGAAATTCGAAATTTCTAGACGTTGATTTTATTTTTTGGGGGGGGGGGGGGGGCCCACTCCCGCGACAACGAACGCGCACGTCATCGAGAAACGTGACGTTTTTACGACATACATGTAACAATGATTATAGCTGAATTCCCTGTGACCAAGAGGGGTGGCAACCGCCCCCCCCCCTCGTCTCATGCGCGCATGGTTCTTGGAACAAATTCAAATGACCTCCCATTAATTAATGATATGTGTTAGTTCTGGTGTAGCCGTTTAACTTTCTCCCTACATTTCACCCCCACCCGATAGGATAAAATCTCGTGTGTTTCCCCTCTCTAAATATAAAAAAACATTTGCTTTTAAAAAGCTTATTTCTGGCTCCCAAGATTGGTGGAAGATGAAAAGATACACGCAGGCCATGACGGAATATCTCATCCCCTGCCTCCGCTCTGTGACTTTGCATTCGATTTATATATTCTTTTTTTCTTCATATTTGAAGATATTGTTTGTAAAGTTAAAACTTTGAGCTATAACTGAGACGTTGTAACTTTTCCCCTTAGTAATGTGGAAGAGAGATAATCCACGCACACTGAAAACTACTTACGGTAAGTTTTACAAGCCTAAAATTAACGTACCCTCGCGAAGTATGTTACAATTTTTTTTTCTAACGATTATTTGAATGGTATTAAAGGCCGACGACCCAAAACATATGTAAAAAACGAACGCGAATTACTTTGGCGAAGTCCAAGTTCAATGTTATTGAAATGGTTCGGACGGGTGGGGGAGGGGAGGGGGTCGAAACATGACACGTCCTGAATAGACATGTTAATCTTTTAAAATTTAGTTCAAGTTATATGCTCTGCCCAGACTTCAAAGAGTATGGGCTATAAATTCACTGGCAGAGAAAAATTGGAACGTGTGTCTATATGTCACTTGGAGAGGTGGAGTGCATTTTTTGTGAGCATCGTGTACACAGTCAGTGATGCCAGATCGAGGATCTGCCGCCAGCTATCTCAACCCCATACTGTCTTGAATCTGTTTCCTTGCAAGACACATATATGCGATAAACCAAAGATGGTTAGCCCATTTCCCCAAACTTGATTTCAATGCGATTCGCTTGACCTAATTATATTCTACGCAGTTCAAGGGCAGGACAGTGCCGGAGTGGACTTCAGGTGGTGGAGGTGGGGGGGGGGTTGTTTTAGGTTTCATGTTGGTAAATTTGGCGAAATGGAAGTAAAGGCCGGTATTCTGACAGCAACATACTTTAGAGCTTGATATTTTTATACTGTACCAATGACCCAGACATAGCTGGTGCTAACTCTTAAAATATAGGGCCAAACACAAATTTTGCCCCCCAATCCCCAAAATTTGCATCTAAAACTAAAGAAAACATGTCCTGAAAGGCCCTCCACACTTCGCCCCTACTGCGCATGCGCAGTGTCAAGGACGTTCCGAAATTGGCGCCATTAATCATTCTAAGTTTGGCCCTTCATCAGTTAACATCTGACTGATCTTTGTGCTTATAAATCTCAGTTTAAATGATGCTAGACACATAAATATTAGTGAAATGGTGATTCTAAGGAGGATAGAGAAGGAGGAGAGGAAAAGAATGTGTGACAGAATATTATCAGGGCTGTAACTTAAAATTTTTTAATGAAATTATGTTAAGTTACCTATTTTCAAGGCAGCAGCCATTTTGTTGTCATTCTGATTATTTAGTTACACTGTTTTTTAAGTGTTTTCCTCTCTCCCTGTCCTTTAAGTTCCCCCTTGCTATTCTCCCATGCTTTTGGCATAGTTTCTGTAATTATTATTACTAAAATTTCTTGGGAGTTTTAGCTGAATAACAGAATGAATTCTGTTCTTTCCCCATGTTTACATCTTCACCTACGGGTGGTTAGGCGTTGTGTTCTGCATCTACCATCTGATCTGCAGTTTCTTCCCTGGAAGTCTCTGTTTTGCATCAGATAGTGCATTTTTGGTAACTGATTTCGGGCCTGGGTGCCTGGAGTCTTATTTTAGTGTTTTTACACTCATTGTTTACATTTACAACAGCCCTCTGTGTGAGGGGGGGATTTCTAAAAAATAATATCTTTATGTTATTTTAATCATAACTAGATACATTATTATTGTTCGTAAGTGTTGAATAAATTGTTTAAAATATTTTTAAAATTTTTGTCCACACTTAGGCTTGGGATCCATTGGGGCTCAACGTTACTTTTCAGAAACTTGGGCTGTTCTGAAAAAATATTTTTTCAAAATATTTTGATTTCAATTATTTTTTCTATATTAATGGATCATATTATTATTATGTATTTTGATTGCCAGGGGTTAGTGCGAGTACCAGGACTTGTTTTCTTTTCACATTGAAAGGATATTGATCTATTGTTTTAAGAGGAAGTCTTCCTCTGACTTTATTATCATTCTATATGTGGTCAGTGTACTCGCATTAACTCCTGTTCTGTATCGTATGATTTCGATGACAATATGGGAAGCGTTTGTCACGGTATGTTGTTGGGGATTTGGACACTCCGGTCCTTTCCCAGCAGGGTCACTCTACTTTATCAATTTCTATTTCAGACGATCAAGATTAGGGTGATGTATCTGTGATGTCTTCCAACAGTGTGCCTCCGTCGTCACAATTAATGAAGGGCTAGCGGAAAAGTGCTCATGTAAATACGCCAATTGCCTAAGAGGACCCTAGTAGGTTCGACGGCCTTTGACGTCCGCTAGCTCGCCCGGTGTAGCGTCCATTCACCGAATGGTTCGGCAGCCGGGTTCGTCCGTTGCGGTCTAGAAGGAATGTTGGGGTGATGCGAGCACTATAAATTAACTTAATGCACACCCAGTGACGGCGGATCGGAGGGAGAACGCAGGAAGCCTTTTAGTCCGGTTCATAGCTCGTTCCGGTCCATCCGGACGGCAAGCGAGAGAGGCCCCTCTCTCGTTCAACAACATCTGGCCCCAGATGTTGTGGTACAAAATGTGTCGCAAGCGGAGCATACGTCCGTCGCTCGGGACGCTCCGTTGTATAGGCAGTCCGCTGAGACTGCTAAGGCTTCCTCTTCTCGTCAGCGCACACGACCGCACCTTCGCTGCGTGACCGCCGATATATTACCAGCTTCGCCGATCAAGGATTCTTCGGCGACCAGGTCACTCCATCCGGTAGCCAGGGACACGAGGC
The DNA here is from genome assembly GCA_031216915.1 of Pictodentalium vernedei. Lineage (NCBI taxonomy): Eukaryota > Metazoa > Mollusca > Scaphopoda > Dentaliida > Dentaliidae > Pictodentalium > Pictodentalium vernedei. The sequence goes on from CM062288.1 coordinate 123,970,918, forward strand.
CTGCAGACTCCGGACGTTCGCATAGGAAGTGTGCGGGAGTCAACGTACACGGAGCTTCCGGCGGCAATGCATCGTAAGACCGCTACTGCACAGGCCTCGGGAACGGACGTGCTTTCCTTAATAGCACAGTTTATCGCAGCATCCCAGCATCAACTGAATCTGTCGCATATATTTTATCCGACGATGCTGGGTTGGGACGCTCCGCGGAAGCGGGTACTTACGTCCGAAAGTTTCATCCGGTCCGACGGGATCCCGAAAGGGATTCGGAGGATTTCGAGCTTTCCCTTTCGGAACAACATATGCTGTTGTGTATGTCATCTGACTTGGTCTTCTACAGCTTCTTTCGTCGGACCAGAATGCTGCGATGCCGGATAAGAAACTGATAGCGTCGGTGGACTTAGAAATTTTTGGTTCGGTTCAGGGACATCGTCCCTCAGTTCCGACATAGTCCAATAATGTCACACAAACTTTCGAATTATTGAACGACGCTATATATATTATTATTTTATGCTTGCTATCCAAGCATTTCTGGTTTCTTGTTCGAAGAGTTATGGAGATGTCTTTCAAAAGTGTGCCTCTGTCGTCATAGTTAATGAAGAGTTAGCGGCAATAAGTGCTCATGGAATATGTCTGTCGCCTACGGAGTGACATTCGCTAGCTCACCCGGTGTAGCGTACATTCATCGAATGGTTCGGCTGCCGGGTTCGTCCGTTGCGGTCTAGGAAGGAGATTTGGGTGATGCGAGCACTTTAATTACTCTAGTACTCACCCAGTGACGGCAGATTGAGGACAGATCGGAGGAAGCCTGTTAGTCCGGTTCCTGGCTTGTCCAGGTCCGTCCGGGCTGTGAGCGAGAGAGGTCCCTCTCTCGCCCAACAACATAGCGGACCGCATGTTGTGGTTCAGATATTTTACATTCGGAGCATATGTCCGTTGATCGGGACGCTCCGTTATATTGACAGTCCGAGAGACTGTCTTTAATGCTTCCTCATCCTCACAGCAGGGCACACGACCGCACATTGGCTACGTGACGTTGAGTATCCGATCAGTTTCGGCATTCAGTGATTCCACGGCGAATAGGTCGCGCCATCCGGTAGCCAAGGGACACGAGGCCTATACACTCCGTTCGCTCGCATATTGGTAGTATGCACGGGGTAACGATCACGGAGCTTCCTGCGGCAATGCATCGTAAGACCGCTTCTCCTCAGGCCTCAGTGACGGACGTGCTATCCGAGTTAGCACAGTTGTTTCGCAGCATCCCAGCAATTGACAGTTTCTCGGTCGAATCAGGAATTATCCGACGGCGCTGGGTCGGTGCGGTCCGCGGTTGCATCAGCTACGGACGACCGAACGCTTTATAGGGTCCGACAGGATGGCGAAAGGGATTCGAAAGATTTCGAATTTTCCCTTTAGTAGTATCGGAAGATGCCTTTCATATCTTCTGGCATTATCTTCCAGTGATTATTATTTCGGACTTCATTGCTGCGATCTTGGATAAGAGACTTATAGCGTCATTGGACTCGGATTTTTCGATCAGTTCAGGGACATTGTCCCTGACTTACCGACGCAGTCCAATATTGTCATTACAACATGTGTTTTATTTTTCGACGCTATATATATATATATATATACATGCCTGCTACTAAGCATGATAGTTTAGTTTCTTGTCCGCGTTGCTCATTTCTGCCATTTTATCATTTATACAAATAGTTTATTTTGGCAGAGCAGGGCATACCGAGAGTTCATATGCGTCTAGACGGTGTGATTAAAGACTGCATATATTCTTTTTCGCCGTTTATGTCTTTTCCAATTTCAATGTTGGGAACGACATTATGTATAGTAGACTTAACTTAGACGCTTTATTATACGTAATCTGCCTTACTGAGGCGTTATCATTACGTCTTCAAGAAAAGATTTACGGGATATTATTCTCAATGTAATTTCTTTTGAGGGCAGTAGTTTGTTCACGTATAACTCCGCCCTTCAGTGGCTGATTGGAGTTAGTTAGACGTGACGCAGCCCTAGCTACATCCACACGCGTGGATAGTAAGGTTAAGAACTCTCTCAGAGTCGTTTCGTTCTCGGAGGAGCTTCTCTTCGACGGCAACTTTTCGGCAATCCATGAATTGCTCGATTTATACGTTCTCTTGTCTATCTAGTGTTACAAGAGATTCAGACTGGGGCAAACATTCGGTGGTTGACTCAGAGAGTGCCGCCGCAGTTGCCGGACCCTAGTGTGGCTGTTATGACGGTTGCCAGTCAAACAGATTGGGATATAATACTGATCCCTACGGATTCGAAGTGCCAGGGTCTTTGGGTTCCGCAGTCTTTTAGCAATCAGTTTAACTTCCGCGGAATAATGTTTTTTAGGCTTGCTTTATGTCATTGCATGAACATTATTCAGAAACGCATGCCCAAATTCCTGTCCTTTAATTCGACAGTAGTGGCGTATCTCCGGAACCAGGGAGGCACTCTTTCGTTTCCGTTATTCAATATAATGGAAAGAATCCGTCTGTTGGTTATAGTACACCAAGTTCAGTTTTGGTCCGTCATATTCCGGGTCGTCTGATTGTTTTATCGGACTCCCGTTCTCTTACGGGTCGCTTGTTGCTGTCAGAATGGACTCTCAACAAACAAGTATTTAATCAGATTTGCTATCTATGGGAGCGCCCAATGATGATTTATTTATGACACAGCTTGCTAATCAATTGCAGACGTATGTGTTGGCTTGTCCAGATCTCTGAGCTAATATTGTTAACGCTCTATTGATCTATAAGACGGAATGATAGGATACGCGTATCCTCCGGCGCTGTTGTTTTAGCAGGTATTGCTAAGATAAACAACCACAATACATTTCTGTTGATAGCATCTCTATCTTCACAGAGATCTTGAGTAATTTACTCTCTTGTCTACTGTGGGTCTTAACGTGAAATCTTCCTCTATGTGAGGATCTTTTTCACTGGGTAAATCGTGTCATCTTTATCACAACCAGCAAGGTCGCAACCTTCATGTATTCTGTTGTGTGGTCCGTATTGCATTGTAAGCACTGTACTGGACGAGCTTTGGACGCGATTTCTTACTATAGGAGATCCTCTTCTTCGCTATTCTATGCGGCTAAAGTGGAGGCTCTTCCGTCGTGGTGTAGGGATCATTATGTTCATATTGTTGATCCCTCCATACTACTCATTGCTATTTTTTAGTATACTTGTTTCACAAGATCTACTGCAGCCTGTTATTATTTAGGTTACAGGTTTATGTTACCTCATACCTATGCACTCTACGATAGTTTACAATTGAGTCTTTTGTCTCTTTATCTAAGTCAGTTAGTAACTTTTTGATAAATAGACTTAGAATCTTTAGATTAAATTCCTATACGGATTTTAACTTCGGTTCTTATTTAGCTAAGTAATCATTTGAGCCTCTGGAAACAGTAGTTTTCAAATTCTGACCTTTTAGACAGTAATTCTGTTGGTTTCTCTTTTACTGTAGAGTCAGTGAGTTTCATGCACTATCGATGGATGATTTTCACTTTCATAGTTTCGGAATCAATACTTCCGTTACTATTTAGGTTGGATTGTTGCATAAGAGTTAGGCTCCTATTATCCGGAACCTATTATTTTAAGGTCCTTCCGTCTTCGTATGGGCATAGGCCTTTACTCTTTCCGGGTACAGTTTATGTATTTATAAACAGATATCTGTTTATTACAAGGGCGTAAGCTTCTTCTGTCTTTGATGTCTAGTAGAAGGATGTTACGCTCCATTTTATTGTTAATGGATTCTATTAACTATCGGTACTGCTTATGGTATATCATTGACTTAGCAGTTGTGCTTAAGATTTCGGCTCATGAAGTAAGAGTTCTTCTACATCTTGGGCTTACATTAATAGTGTCGCTATTATAGATTTTTGAAGGCCGCTCATTGCGCTCAGCCATCCACATTCATGAATTTTATCTTAGAAATATCGAGTCCATTTCTGGAGGCCTCTATTGTTAGGTCTATTATCTACTGCTCAGAATGTCATTCACTTAACAGTTGCTACTATAGCTAGGTAGGCTGTCTGTTTCGGCAGTGTCTCCATTCGGCTGCCCTCTTCGCTCTGGGCTATTTGACCCAGGGCAAGAAAAAGGGGGGGGGGGGGGGAGGGTGTTCCCTTGGGTCACCTGTTTTACTATGAAAACAAGGGGATACCTCCTCCGGAGTTAGTAATTCTGAGCTGTTATTGGGATGGTTGTTTAGTGAGAAGTTTAGGTTTTTAAAATTCATTCAAGTCTTAGTTTTTAAAGTATAGCTTTTGAATATTGCATATGTCAACGGACATGATTATGCAATCCTCAGACACTTTTAGGAGTATAAGAGTCTCTATTCTCTAGACTTACTTTATTTATTGGCTTACTTTAAAAATTATTAGTATAAGGATTATATTGGATATTAATAGAGTACATGGATGTATGAAGCTCAATTTTGGAAGGTGTTGTATCTTTCTAATTTATCATAAATAAGAAAGATACATGTAAGGCCTATTACTTCTTTTTCCCTACAGGGGATGACTCTATTTTATTTTATTGAGCGTATTCCATTTTGCTCTATGTCCTTGGCCCTCCAGCCTTTTTACTATTCAGCTATGTCTGGGTCATTGGTACAGTATAAAAATGTTAAAAAATTTATAGTAATTTATATATTTTTTATACTTACCAATGACCCAGACGGGGATGGCCCTCCCAGGAGTTGGGAACTCTTGCCTCCCCGCTGAGTACATAGCGCTTACCAGGCACTGGTTATTAGAATGATTAATGGCGCCAATTTCGGAACGTCCTTGACACTGCGCATGCGCAGTAGGGGCGAAGTGTGGAGGGCCTTTCAGGACATGTTTTCTTTAGTTTTAGATGCAAATTTTGGGGATTGGGGGGCAAAATTTGTGTTTGGCCCTATATTTTAAGAGTTAGCACCAGCTATGTCTGGGTCATTGGTAAGTATAAAAAATATATAAATTACTATAAATTTTTTAACTTTTCGATAAGTAATTCGCGTTGGGGATTCCAAAAAAACGTTACATCTGGGCGCGGTGGCTCAGTTGGTAGGGTGCAGGCTGCAAGCCGAGAGGTACTCTGTTCGAACCCCACCTGCGGCAACCGGGTTGTGTCCTTGGGCAAGACACTTCACCCCATTGCCCACGTTGGGGCATGGTGGCGTTGTGCACTAAGGCCTACTGCTCCTCGTGGATGGAACACCTGTCTTCAACCAATGTTATAACCCTGCTTGTGTGGAGTTACCATGTTGTGGAGCTGAGAGTTGCTTGCCATTGTTCGATGGTTCTCTCCGGGTAATCCGGCTTCCTCCATCCGTAAAAATGTCGTGGTCATGATTAGCCCTTGTGCATAAATATGTGGCTTTAAACACCAATAACTAACTAACTAAAAACGGTACATAATTTGGTTCTTCAATCAGAAATCTGTTGAAATCAGTGTTTTGGTCTTCAATCAGAAACCTGTTGAAATCGGTGTTTTATCGCCGAATGGGGTGGGGATAAATCCCATATATTGAAAAATATGGGGTTTATCCCCACCCCAATCGGCGATAAACTTCGACTCTACTAAAGAATTTTCATCGAAAAGGAATTTTCGGCAGAAAAACATTAAACCACAAGTCTGCTTTCGTGCACAATGTTTCTAAAACTGTTACAAAATTTATCAGGGTGAACTTCAAAATTTTGTTTAGAAAGCCTCAACAGTTATTTTCCGACGTATTTTATTTATTTTACAGAAACGGTCATCACTTTGTGATCGTAAGTTTCACTTGGGCCCGAATTTCGCAACAAACGTACCGATGTTGTGGAACGGTTCAGATTTATGTTTTGATCTGTATCCAAATCCATCAAAACACAACTCCTTGCAACAACCTCGAAACCCTCCGGTAAAAATAGATTATGCTATCCGTTACGTCATTGGTAAACAAACATGTCGGCTGCTGGCGTAAAATTACAACAACGGCGAGCTTTTGAGTGAAATCAAGGGAAAATGAAGACCCACCGATAAGGTAGTAATGCGAAAATTGTCTCCTTCATCTATTTTTTAATTTGAGTGGTTGATTATAATTGAATAACAGACAGAACAGGAGATACGCGATATAGTCTTACGCCAAGTATGTTTCGGAAAATACTATAGTATTAGTCCGCACCATACTATTATATGGATGACAGTCACAGGAGTATACCCCCTATCATATTCCCAATAAAGTTGACACAAGAAACATGATGACATTGGTCAATGGATGAATATGCATATAGAATTAGAATAGAGGTGGGAATTGGAGAAGCATGGAGTTGGAGAAGAGATACATCCTGGAGAGAGCGGGTGCGCCTTTATACCGCAGGTCCCCGATTTTACCGCAGGTCCCTCAAAATTACCGCAGGTCCCTTGTTTTGCGGGGTATTATCTTTGTTTTAACTAATAGTTCGAGGCAACTGTCGTCTCATTGATATTTGGGGGGTATTTTACACCAAAAATCAATAATAACGGAGCATATTTTTCCATTTACGCTATATAAACAACATAAACTTATCACGCTCTTCGTGTCAAAACAACGTGTGCAGACCTATAAAACTATAACTAATATAAAAACTGTCTTCTATTGTACATAACATTCCGATATGCAATTCATCAGGCTTTCAGAGCTTGCCATGTGTCAGGAAAATTACCCATGATGGCATCCCACCCCATGTGGCCCCCGCCACACTCGGGAACATGATTCAAAATATTTCAGCGTTGCAACTTTTTAACACTACTATATCGTATTTCTTGGTTGCGGCTTTTTGGTAATTTATTGCATTTATTGGGCATAAAAGGCAGGCTGTCGAGCATGACCACAGGTCCCAAAATCTACCATAAACTACCATAAGTCCCCTGGGCATCCCACTCCAAGCCTCACTATTAGGGTGAAAAATTCATGAAACAAGGAACCTGCGGCAGAACAAAACTATCAGAAGCTATTGGAATTGGGATGCATTACCATGTAAAAAAATTATAATGAAACTGTTTTTTAGTTGATGATCAAAACTGGTTATCTTAACATATTTTTAATATACCGCAGGTCGCTTGTTTTGCTGTTACCTTCACAAAACAACGGACCTGCGGTAAAATAAAAGCTACCGCAGGTCCCTTTTAGTTTTTCCCCTCATCTTCACTCTCTCCGTAATTTAATGCAGGTTAATACTGATAAATATTTTGTTTCGCAGGGACTCTGGGATGAGACCGGTCTGCGCCGTAGGGGTATCCTTACCACAGGTCACTAAATCCTTCGCATTATTTATTTTTAATATACCGCAGGTCCCTCGTTTTGCTGTTACTCCCACAAATCGAGGGACCTGCGGTATATTAAAAACGTTACTATCACAAGCTACCGCGGGTCCTTTTTAATTATTTTCCTGCGGCATGTTAGAAACTATCGTGATCTACCATATTATATTTCTGATTTTATGCAGGCCCTTGTTTTGCTGGTATCACTCTTGCCCCTGCTCCATATAATTGCAGAGTTCGTTGTGGAGGTACTGGCAAGAAAAAGGACAACAATGATAGAACTGTTTTTATTTAATTTATTTTATTCGCTTTACGGATAATGAGTAAAAACTACACAACGAAAAAATATAAACAAAACAAATAGGTACCACAGGCACTGTCATTTAGCAAATTGGTCGAACCGGCGAATTGATCCGGTTCCAATAATATCCACATACGACCGAAAGCACTGGCCCTTTACTCAAAGTTATGGCCGAACGCGACCAGCGCTATACTCGAAATCGCTATTTGAAACTTGGCCTATTCTAAATTTCATCTTTTGCTTCCAAAACACAGGTTATGGCTCCCCGTTCGTACGAGCGCGCCACGCTCGTTCAAATAAGGGACCATAGCCTATGTTTTTGAAGCAAAAATGAACATTTTAGGTTACTCGATTTTTTTTTTCTCCAGTGTCGTCTGCTCCAATCGTTGGGTATCGGTTTAAAGCAAAAAGTACCAAGTGAGCAGTGTTCAAACAAAGGCTATAACTATATAATAAGAGAGTTTTCAACTAGTGTGGTGTAAGAACAATAACACAGAAAATTTCTTTAAAAATATAGTTTATTACCGCTAATTCGAATGAGCCCGTTACGCTCGTTCAAATGAGGTGGTCATAACCTGTGTCTTGGAAGCAAAAAAAAAATAAATAAATAAATAAATAAAATCTGGAAAAAGATTGAATATAATGAGGGGCCCTAAATCATGTTTTGAGGGAAAAAGGAAATACACAAAAGGTTTAATAGACCCCGAAGCCATGTAAATTCATTTTCGTGGCTGGCTGAAGGAATATATGGCTGGCTAGCCAGCTCAGCTGGCTAAGTTTTTACTTTAATGGCTGGCGGCTCATGGCGACTCAGCTGAGAGGTGTAAAAACATGACAGAAAACCCACTGGATTGCTTTATTTTATTTATTTATTTCAATGGAGTTGTGTGTCTTGGCTCGTGATCCGTCGTAGAAAGCACAAAACGTGTACTTGTATCCCAGATTGGTAGAATGAAAGAAACCTAAAATGCATTGGAAAGGGAGATGTATATATCAAACGATGGTAGATTGACTGGAATTGGAGCGAGGGAATCGACACGTTGAGGCATTTTTCCAACGTTTAACCCTTTACCTAACGTAACGGCCAAAACCTGCCAGCGCTATACAATACACGAAAATCTCCATTCAGTCAGATTCACTTTTTAAAATATTTTCTTTTTTTTTTTTTGCTTCCAAAACATAGGTTGTGACCCCTCATTGTAACGAGCGCCTCGCGCTCGTCCCAATGAGGGGTCAGAACCTATGTTTTGGAAGCAGAATATGAAAATTTTTAGTTATACGAGACATTTTGTTACGAGTGTCGTCTTCTACTAGTGTTGGGTAAAGGGATAATTAGTGAAATGTTGACAATTTACATGGCTTAAGCCGGCGCAGATTTCGTGGCGGCTGATTTATAATACGGCTGGCTGAAGAAAAAAGTGGCTCGCGGCGGCTTACATAAAATACGGGTGGCGACGGCAGCTCATGGCGACGGCTTCGGGGTCTAAGGTTTAAGTAACAACGTTTGTCTATAATGCTAGTCCGTTAGGGTGGGTAACCTTAGTTACCAGAGGCGGGACAAAGAAATATATTAAACGACTTCGCATATATTTAAAAAACGAACTAACGTGTTTAGTGCCGCTGTAATGTTGTACAGTAGAACCTGTCTTGAGAGACCGCCCTTTGGGCCACACAAAAGTGGTCTCTCAAGACAGGTGGTCTCTCATAACAGGTTTCAGGTTTTCTCAAGTCAGTGAATAACCAACCACAAAATTCAGAAATGGAGAAGAATGGATTTTTGTAATTACTTTGTTGTTGTTCTTTTTTATGAAGTTTTTGTAACAAATTGAAATGGACTGTTATAAAAATTATAAAAATAAATTAGTGTTGAAAATCTTCATTGAAGATTTTCAACACTAATTTATTTTTATAATTTTTATAACAGTCCATTTCAATTTGTTACAAAAAGATTTTCAACACAAATTTATTTTTTTTCCTATGTGTCACATTTCAGGTGTGTATGAAATTGTTTATTCAACAATAATCCTTATCTTTTCACAGGGGTCTTATAAATACATCTCAATCTGTAATGAGTTAGCAATTGAAACCCAATTACGAGCTTTTAATTATGTTAGTATAACCACAATGGATTTTCCAATTCCAGAACAGGTAAAAAGTATTTGTCATGGTTTCAGTCTTCAAAGGGGCGGTCTCTCAAGACAGGTCCATTATGGCATAAAAATACTAGTTGGTACCAGGTCACAGTGGTCTCTCAAGACAGGTGGTCTCCCATAGCAGGTCCATTATAGAGTAAAACCAATCAGTGCCTGGTAGATGTGGTCTCTCAAGACAGGTGGTCTCTCAAGACAGTGGTCTCTCAAGACAGGTTTTACTGTATTGGTCTTTCTCATTGAAAGCACATTTTTTACAGAAGTATTTCAAACCAAGATCTGAGGACCACGTATTAAAAAGCTTGCGTGGCATTGGAACACATTGAAAATGATTCCATGATTTGCAACCAGAACATTCGATGGGACCTGCGGTATATTAGAAATAAATATGCGAAGGATTTAGTGACCTGCGGTACAGGATACCACTACAGAGTAAACCGGTCTCACCCCAGAGTCCCCGCGAAACAAAACATTTATCAGTATTAACCTGCAGTAAATGACGGAGAGAGTGAAGATGAGGGAAAAACTAAAAGGGACCTGCGGTAGCTTGTGATAGTTTTATTATACCGCAGGTCCATTGTTTTGGGAAGGTCACAGCAAAACAAGCGACCTGTGGTATTATTAAAAATATATTATAATAACCAGTTTTGGTCATCACTAAAAAATAGTTTAATTTTTTTTTTTTTTTTTTTTTTTTTTTTTTTGTCTTGGTAATACATCCCAATTCCATGCAATAGCTTCTGATAGTTTTTGTTCTACAGCACTGGCAGGTTCCTTGTTTCGAGAATGGTGTGGTACATTGCTAGAATTTTTTATTTTTTATTTTTTTTTTTGGGGTGGGGGGGGGGGGGGGGGGGGTGGCAGGGAAATAATTCATATGGCCCTCTGGTAGCTTGTAATAGTTTTAATACACCGCAGGTCCCTCGACTTGTGGAAGAAACAGCCATCTTGTTTAGTGAAAGAAATCTATTTGAAGGGACTTGCGGTAGTTTACGATCGATTTTGGGACCTGTGGTCAGGCTCGACAGCAGGCCTTTTATGCCCAATAAATGCAATGAATTACCAAAAGCCATGCCCCGAGAAATACGATATAGTAATGTCACAAAGTTGGGCTAACCTGCATCGCTGGAATATTTTGAATCATGTTTCCGATTGTATGCGTGTGTGTTGTTTAGACACGAAGAGACCACATTTGCCTCAGAATGTTAGTTAAAACAAAGATAATACCCCGCAAAACAAGGGACCTGCGGTAATTTTGCGGGGCTGCAGTTGTTTAGACGAGAAGAGTGTGATAAGTTTATGTTGTTTATATAGCGTAAATAGAAAAATACGCTCCGTTATTATTGATTTTTGGTGTAAAATACCCCCAAATATCAACGAGACGACAGTTGCCTCAAACTGTTAGTTAAAACAAAGATAATACCCAGAAAAACAAGGGACCTGCGGTAATTTTGAGGGACCTGCGGTAGCCTGCAGTAAAATCGGGGACCTGCGGTATAAAGGCGGAGAAAGCAGATCACCATTAAATCACAAACCTTTACAACAATTATTGTGCACACTTTTTGAGAACAGAACTCACAAAACAATAAAAGTTACAACACAAATCCCTGGGGTGCAATCCGTCTATGAGTTGAACAGGTTCTTATACAGTAGTTGGGGGGGGGGGGGGGGGTGGCGTTGAGGTAACAGGTTTTCGTCAAGATCACCGAAGTTAAGCAACGTCAAGCCCGGTTTGTCTTCGGATGGGTGACCGTCTGAGCGATCAATTCGGACTCACGCGTTGTGTCCTTGGGAAAGGCACTTAACCCCGATTGTCCACATGGGGGCACGATGACGCCGTGTACAAAGGCATACTGCACGTTGATGGTGCGCATGTCTTCAACCAATCTAACTCTGCCTGTGCTGCATTGCGGAGTTACGATGTTGGGGAGATGGCAGCTGCTCATCGTTGCTCGGTGGTTCTCTCCAGTTACTCCGGCTTCCTCCACCCGTAAAACTGTCACGGTCATGATTATCCATTATGCATAAGTATGTGACCTTAAACAACAATAAATAAATAATTATACAGTAGATTCTAAAAAAATATAGTATCCTGCAAAAAACTTAATAAATTCAGAGAGGTTTGCTGTGATTTCACCCCTGAAGGGACTTGCTTAGGAGGATTTAGACCCAAGTCATAAGAAAATAATCCAGCAGCATCACAGCCCTGTGATTTTCTCTGTATATTTTTATGGTCTTGTTGTGAAATTCTAGTTTATTCACTATGCCCCTCCCCCACCATCCACACAGAGGTTTTCTAGCAGTACCCTAAGAAAGTACAATTAACAATTTTATGAATTCTGCTTGCATGCTGTTACCCCTTTCAAATATTTCTTCATGGTCTTGAAAGCGTGAATTTTTGATCGCATCTTTTCTTTTTGTGTTTGAAAATTTCCTAATTATGGTGAATTCTTAGCAGCAAGAAAAGATTGTTTTCCCAATTTTTTTTGCGAAGATTTCTGACTTTTTATCACTTTCAAATTTTATAACTCAGCAATCTGTGATGGGATTTGGGTGGAGGCATTAATTAAAATACCCACACTCTGCCTCCATATCACTTCTTGTATTTTCAAGTACATGTCGTTCAAGCATTCAAGCAGGTTGAAAAATTTTCTGAAAGATGGAGGGGGGGGGGGGGGGGGAGAGAGAGAGAGAGAGAGAGAGGGGTGCAACAAATACACTCACCCATTCAACCTCAACACTTCAGGTTCTAAGTAGGTTGGAAAGGGTCTTTTTTTTGGGGGGGGGGGGGGGGGGGGCATCAATCACCCCCTATCGAACCCAAATCTGTGGTTGTATTTTTAACTTGCAAGTTGGTTAGAACATTATGTAGCTTAATTTTATGTAGCCCTTTCTGCAAATTTGATCAACACATTGTCTTTCCATCACAGGTTTTTTTGATACCGACTGATCGCTACAGTGACGGCGCCAAGATTTCAATATTTTTTTATTTTTTTTTGGAGGGGGGGGGGGGGGGCTTAGGTAAGCTATGGGGGACTTTTGGGGGTGGGGGTCCAAGGTCAAGATGCCGAAGGAATCTCCCAAATGCCACAGGCCTTATAGCTGGCGGAGGGAACAGGGTCTCCCCCTCGCGTGTGTGGGGATATGGAGTTCTCCCCATGAAAGATTTCTATATTTGGAGGCCCTGGGAGTGGGAACGATATCTGAACATTTCTACAACACCCGACATGACGTGTACTGTTGTGTGTCGTTTGCAGTGTGAAATTGGGTGGGAAAACCACGGTCAGATAGATATTTGAAGTTTGATTGGGGGGGGAGTGGGAGGGACAGCTATCCCCCTCCAGTGGCACCGCCACTGGATTGTTAAACGTCATGTAAAAAGGATCAGATAGAAAATGAATTCAGTATCAGCGAGTGTAAGTAAAATTGTCTGGTATTAAATTTATGGAATTAGGAATACCGACGATTTGATTTGTAATTGTAGTCCGATTTTGCTGCCGCCTTAAATTGCAAATGCATTTGGAATTGAATTTGGAGACTGACAGACTGACTGTTTGATCAGACTCGGTCACTGATCAAACACGACAGTAGTTCACCTTTCAATCTTCCTTATCTTTCGAAGAAATCAGTCATGTCAGAAATATTTACTGAATGATTTTATATTCAAAAACAAAATGTATCAACACTGCGTGTACACGTATTGATAATTGTCTCTTGCAATCACAGCCCGAAGACGGCAAACCGTCTTTCCAGGCCAAAATTGGTATACAACGTTATAAGAAGCACCGCGTGACGCAAAAGTGGGTCAATCCGAAAGAAGCAACAATTTTCTATGGAGTTTCCACTGCGGTGGAGGTGCTTAGGTGTAAGTTTCTGTGCACTGTATCACTTCAATACCTCAAAAATGAAAAGTTCGTGTTCGAAATATCATTAGGCCTACCAGGTACCGGTACCGTAACTTCTTGATAAATATTAAAGTGGAAAAAATCGTTCAAAAAATGTTATTGCGTCAGAAAAAAGGGAAAAAATACTATCCGAACAGTACAATGCATTGCAATGAAGAGCAAAGTCTCAGGAATCCCATTGTGCAATGTGTCCCTCTTTTAATTGTATATTACGTATCTTCCAGAGGAAATCGTCATAAGAGGGGTAAACCTTTTGTTTACAAAAAAGAGTGTCAGAAATGAGAAATGCGAGAAAACATCGACTCGTCGTTTTTAAACGTCTCGCGAAAGGAAAATACTTAAAATTATAGAATTTCTTGCAGACAAACTTGTTCTTAGATATTTTATTAACAAGCGTGCGACTTTGTGACCAACAATTTTGATTTTTTTTTGTACAAGCAATCGAAGTTTAAAAAATGAACGACAAATGCAGCGCAACTTGCGTTTCTTTTGTGTTGTTGTGGTTTCGATTTTTGACTGAACCTGTCAGATGACGCCATATCCGATATCTATGGGTGACACTATTCCTGCACGTTCACCTGTTCCTTTTTCGGAAATCTTATTCGATTTCTACGAATGAAAACAATACAATTTGATCAACTTCGACTCCTATTTTTCGTCCATGGTGTTAACTTCCGGACACAGATTTTTGGATTGCATGGTTAAATATTTTTCTGAAATATTCTAAATTTCGATCTTATATTTTCACACATACACACACGTTACCATTATGCTCTCTTCGTTCGCGGCCTTTGGCTGCTCACTACGTTCGCTATTATGAGCGGAATCTTTAAAATTTTAAGTTTTCGATGTAGCTATACCAGGACCATGTAATACAGTCTACTCGGCAGTATCGAGTCACTTTTTTTTAATTTTCTGCCATCTCCGTCGTTAAACCAAGAATCGATGTGTTTGTCTTGGCAATGTATCATGTATAGCTAGGTACTGCTTACCGCGACTGCACAAGGAAAAATAACGCTTACATGTCCGTGTACGAAATCATTTTATCAGTCGCATAATAGCGGCAGTAAAGAGTCAATGCAGATAGTGAAGGATCACACATTTTGCGCCAGTTCAAATGTGTGTTGTATCACTAAATTGGATAATTTGTGGTTGTCGAACTCTCTAAGACACATTTATGTAAGAACAGATACAAATTAATATTTATCTCAGAGTGATTATTATACATTCCCAGCGATCTGTCAAGTAAGACCTGAACCGGGATTAAACGGGTGCCGCCATTTGCAATCGGGTTAAAAAACTTACCTTTGCTCAAAGCTGACAGGAAATTCACAAAGTATACGGCATCAATTCATGATTATCATGTTCGTGTAGACTGAGCCGTTGGTATTCAGTGTCGACTTACGAATAAGCAGAGGCGAACTGGCCGTTCGGGCGACCAGGAGATTTCCCGACGGGCCGGTGACCCAAATAAATGACTGATACACATCAAGATATTTTTATACTGTACCAATGACCCAGACATAGCTGGTGCTAACTCTTAAAATATAGGGCCAAACACAAATTTTGCCCCCCAATCCCCAAAATTTGCATCTAAAACTAAAGAAAACATGTCCTGAGAGGCCCTCCACACTTCGCCCCTACTGCGCATGCGCAGTGTCAAGGACGTTCCGAAATTGGCGCCATTTATCATTCTAAGTTTGGCCCTTCATCAGTTAACATCTGACTGATCTTTGTGCTTTTAAATCTCAGTTTAAATGATGCCGGACACATAAATATTAGTGAAATGGTGATTCTAAGGAGGATAGAAAAGGAGGAGAGGAAAAGAATGTGTGACAGAATATTATCAGGGCTGTAACTTAAAATTTTTTAATGAAATTATGTTAAGTTACCTATTTTCAAGGCAGCAGCCATTTTGTTGTCATTCTGATTATTTAGTTACACTGTTTTTTCAAGTGTTTTTCCTCTCTCCCTGTCCTTTAAGTTCCCCCTTGCTATTCTCCCATGCTTTTGGCATAATTTCTGTAATTATTATTACTAAAATTTCTTGGGAGTTTAGCTGAATAACAGAATGAATTCTGTTCTTTCCCCATGTTTACGTCTTCACCTACGGGTGGTTAGGCGTTGTGTTCTGCATCTACCATCTGATGTTCTGCAGTTTCTTCCCTGGAAGTCTCTGTTTTGCATCAGATGGTGTATTTTTGGTAACTGATTTCGGGCCTGGGTGCCTGGAGTCTTATTTTAGTGTTTTTTACACTCATTGTTTACATTTACAACAGCCCTCTGTGTGAGGGGGGGATTTCTAAAAAATAATATCTTTATGTTATTTTAATCATAACTAGATACATTATTATTGTTCGTAAGTGTTGAATAAATTGTTTAAAATATTTTTAAAATTTTTGTCCACACTTAGGCTTGGGATCCATTGGGGCTCAACGTTACTTTTCAGAAACTTGGGCTGTTCTGAAAAAATATTTTTTCAAAATATTTTGATTTCAATTATTTTTTCTATATTAATGGATCATATTATTATTATGTATTTTGATTGCCGGGGTTAGTGCGAGTACCAGGACTTGTTTTCTTTTCACATTGAAAGGATATTGATCAGTTGTTTTAAGAGGAAGTCTTCCTCTGACCTTATTATCATTCTATATGTGGTCAGTGTACTCGCATTAACTCCGGTTCTGTATCGTATGATTTCGATGACAATATGGGAAGCGTATGTCACGGTATGTTGTTGGGGATTTGGACACTCCGGTCCTTTCCCCGCAGGGTCACTCTACTTTATCAATTTCTATTTCAGACGATCAAGATTAGGGTGATGTATCTGTGATGTCTTCCAACAGTGTGCCTCCGTCGTCACAATTAATGAAGGGCTAGCGGAAAAGTGCTCATGTAATACGCCAATTGCCTAAGAGGACCCTAGTAGGTTCGACGGCCTTTGACGTCCGCTAGCTCGCCCGGTGTAGCGTCCATTCACCGAATGGTTCGGCAGCCGGGTTCGTCCGTTGCGGTCTAGAAGGAATTTTGGGGTGATGCGAGCACTATAAACTTAACTTAATGCACACCCAGTGACGGCGGATCGGAGGGAGAACGGAGGAAGCCTTTTAGTCCGGTTCATAGCTCGTTCCGGTCCATCCGGACGGCAAGCGAGAGAGGCCCCTCTCTCGTTCAACAACATCTGGCCCCAGATGTTGTGGTACAAATGTGTCGTTAGCGGAGCATACGTCCGTCGCTCGGGACGCTCCGTTGTATAGGCAGTCCGCTGAGACTGCTAAGGCTTCCTCTTCTCGTCAGCGCACACGACCGCACCTTGGCTGCGTGACCGCCGATATATTACCAGCTTCGCCGATCAAGGATTCTTCGGCGACCAGGTCACACCATCCGGCAGCCAGGGATTCGAGACCGATGGACTCCGGACGTTCGCATAGGAAAAGTATGCGGGAGCCATCTGATGCGGAGCTGCCCTCGGCGAAGCAGCGATAGACTGCGCCTCCGCAGGTCTCGACGCCGGACATTCTTGTGCACATAGCACAGCTTATCGCAGCATCCCAGCAGCCGACAGAAACGGTGTCGGATCGAGAATTATCCGACAGCGCTGGGTCGGTAGCCGGGGACTCGAGGCCTGCAGACTCCGGACGTTCGCATAGGAAGTATGCGGGAGTCAACGTACACGGAGCTTCCAGCGGCAATGCATCGTAAGTCCGCTACTGCACAGGCCTCGGGAATGGACGTGCTTTCCTTAATAGCACAGTTTATCGCAGCATCCCAGCATCAACTGAATCTGTCGCATATATTTTATCCGACGATGCTGGGTCGGGACGTTCCGCGGAAGCGGGTACGGACGTCCGAAAGTTTCATCCGGTCCGACGGGATACCGAAAGGGATTCGGTGGATTTCAAGCTTTCCCTTTCGGAACAACATATGCTGCGATGCCGGATAAGAAACTGATAGCGTCGGTGGACTTAGAAATTTTTGGTTCGGTTCAGGGACATCGTCCCTCAGTTCCGACATAGTCCAATAATGTCACACAAACTTTCGAATTATTGAACGACGCTATATATATTATTATTTTATGCTTGCTATCCAAGCATTTCTGGTTTCTTGTTCGAAGAATTATGGAGATGTCTTTCAAAAGTGTGCCTCTGTCGTCATAGTTAATGAAGAGTTAGCGGCAATAAGTGCTCATGGAATATGTCTATCGCTTACGGAGTGACATTCGCTAGCTCACCCGGTGTAGCGTACATTCATCGAATGGTTCGGCTGCCGGGTTCGTCCGTTGCGGTCTAGGAAGAAGATTTGGGTGATGCGAGCACTTTAATTACTTTAGTACTCACCCAGTGACGGCAGATTGAGGACAGATCGGAGGAAGCCAACAACATAGGGGACCGCATGTTGTGGTTCAGATATTTTACATTCGGAGCATATGTCCGTTGCTCGGGACGCTCCGTTATATTGACAGTCCGAGAGACTGTCTTTAATGCTTCCTCATCCTCACAGCAGGGCACACGACCGCACATTGGCTACGTGACCTCGAGTATCCGATCAGTTTCAGCATTCAGTGATTCCACAGCGAATAGGTCGCGCCATCCGGTAGCCAAGGGACACGAGGCCTATACACTCCGTTCGCTCGCATATTGGAAGTATGCACGGGGGTAACGATCTCGGAGCTTCCTGCGGCAATGCATCGTAAGACCGCTGCTCCTCAGGCCTCAGTGACGGACGTGCTATCCGAGTTAGCACAGTTGTTTCGCAGCATCCCAGCAATTGACGGTTTCTCGGTCGAATCAGGAATTATCCGACGGCGCTGGGTCGGTGCGGTCCGCGGTTGCATCAAGCTACGGACGACCGAACGCTTTATAGGGTCCGACAGGATGGCGAAAGGGATTCGAAAGATTTCGAGTTTTCCCTTTAGTAGTATCGGAAGATGCCTTTCATATCTTCTGGCATTTCTTCCAGTGATTATTTTTCGGACTTCATTGCTGCGATCTTGGATAAGAGACTTATAGCGTCATTGGACTCGGATTTTTCGATTGGTACAGGGACTTTGTCCCTGACTTACCGACGCAGTCCAATATTGTCATTACAACATGTGTTTTATTTTTCGACGCTATATATTTATATATATATACAAGCCTGCTACTAAGCATGATAGTTAGTTTCTTGTCCGCGTGGCTCATTTCTGCCATTTTATCTTTTTTACATATAGTTTATTTTGGCAGAGCAGGGCATACCGAGAGTTCATATGCGTCTAGACGGTGTGATTAAAGACTGCATATATTCTTTTTCACCGTTTATGTCTTTTCCAATTTCAATGTTGGGAACGACATTATGTATAGTAGACTTAACTTAGACGCTTTATTATACGTAATCCGCCTTACTGAGGCGTTATCATTACGTCTTCAAGAAAAGATTTACGGGATATTATTCTCAATGTAATTTCTTTTGAGGGCAGTAGTTTGTTCACGTATAACTCCGCCCTTCAGTGGCTGATTGGAGTCGGTTAGACGTGATGCAGCCCTAGTTACATCCACGCGTGGATAGTAGGTTAAGAACTCTCTCAGAGTCGCTTCGTTCTCGGAGGAGCTTCTCTTCGACGGCAACTTTCTGGCAATCCATGAATTGCTTGATTTTTACATTCTCTTGTCTATCTAGTGTTACAAGAGATTCAGACTGGGGCAAACATTCGGTGGTTGACTCAGAGAGTGCCGCCGCAGTTGCCGGACCCGAGTGTGGCTGTTATGACGGTTGCCAGTCAAACAGATTGGGATATATACTGATCCCTACGGATTCGAAGTGCCAGGGTCTTTGGGTTCCGCAGTCTTTTAGCTATCAGTTAACTTCCGCGGAATAATGTTTTTTAGGCTTGCTTTATGTCATTGCATGAACATTATTCAGAAACGCATGCCCAAATTCCTGTCCTTTAATTCGACAGTAGTGGCGTATCTCCGGAACCAGGGAGGCACTCTTTCGTTTCCGTTATTCAATTTAATGGAAAGAATCCGTCTGTTGGTTATAGTACACCAAGTTCAGTTTTGGTCCGTCATATTCTGGGTCGTCTGATTGTTTTATCGCACTCCCGTTCTCTTACGGGTCGCTTGTTGCTGTCAGAATGGACTCTCAACAAACAAGTATTCAATCAGATTTGCTATCTATGGGAGTGCCCAATGATGTTTTATTTATGACACAGCTTGCTAATCAATTGCAGACGTATGTGTTGGCTTGTCCAGATCTCTGAGCTAATATTGTTAACGCTCTATTGATCTATAGGACGGAATGATAGGATACGTGTATCCTCCGGCGCTGTTGTTTTTAGCAGGCATTGCTAAGATAAACAACCACAATACATTTCTGTTGATAGCATCTCTATCTTCACAGAGATCATGAGTAATTTACTCTCTTGTCTACTGTGGATCTTAACGTGAAATCTTCCTCTATGTGAGGATCTTTTTTCACTGGGTAAATCGTGTCATCTTTATCACAACCAGCAAGGTCGCAACCTTCATGTATTCCGTTGTGTGGTCCGTATTGCATTGTAAGCACTGTACCGGACGAGCTTTGGACGCGATTTCTTACTATAGGAGATCCTCTTCTTCGCTATTCTATGCGACTAAAGTGGAGGCTCTTCCGTCGTGGTGTAGGGATCATTATGTTCATATGGTTGATCCCTCCATACTACTCATTGCTATTTTTCAGTATACTTGTTTCACAAGATCTATTGCAGCCTGTTGTTATTTAGGTTATAGGTTTATGTTACCTCATACCTATGCACTCTACGATAGTTTACAATTGAGTCTTTTGTCTCTTTATCTAAGTCAGTTAGTAACTTTTTGATAAATAGACTTAGAATCTTTAGATTAAATTCCTATACGTATTTTAACTTCAGGTTCTTATTTAGCTAGGTAATCATTTGAGCCTCTGGAAACAGTAGTTTTCAAATTCTGACCTTTTAGACAGTAATTCTGTTGGTTTCTCTTTTACTGTAGAGTCAGTGAGTTTCATGCACTATCGATGGATGATTTTCACTTTCATAGTTTCGGAATCAATACTTCCGTTACTATTTAGGTTGGATTGTTACATAACAGTTAGGCTCCTATTATCCGGAACCTATTATTTTTAGGTCCTTCCGTCTTCGTATGGGCATAGGCCTTTACTCTTTCCGGGTACAGTTTATGTATTTATAAACAGATATCTGTTTATTACAAGGGCGTAAGCTTCTTCTGTCTTTGATGTCTAGTAGAAGGACGTTACGCTCCATTTTATTGTTAATGGATTCTATTAACTAGCGTACTGCTTATGGTATATCATTGGCTTAGCAGTTGTGCTTAAGATTTCGGCTCATGAAGTAAGAGTTCTTCTACTTCTTGGGCTTACATTAATAGTGTTGCTATTATAGATTTTTGAAGGCTGCTCATTGCGCTCAGCCATCCATTCATGAATTTTATCTCAGAAATATCGAGTCCATTTCTGGAGGCCTCTATTGTTAGGTCTATTATCTACTGCTCAGAATGTCATTCACTTAACAGTTGCTACTATAGCTAGGTAGGCTGTCTGTTTCGGCAGTGTCTCCGTTCGGCTGCCCTCTTCGCTCTGGGCTATTTGACCCAGGGCAAGAAAAAGGGGGGGGGGGGAGGGTGTTCCCTTGGGTCACCTGTTTTTACTATGAAAACAAGGGGATACCTCCTCCGGAGTTAGTAATTCTGAGCTGTTATTGGGATGGTTGTTTAGGGAGAAGTTTAAGTTTATAAAATTCATTCAAGTCTTAGTTTTTAAAGTATAGCTTTTGAATATTGCATATGTCAACGGACATGATTATGCAATTCTCACACACTTTTAGGAGTATAAGAGTCTCTATTCTCTAGACTTACTTTATTATTGGCTTACTTTAAAAATTATTAGTATAAGGATTATTGGATATTAATAGAGTACATGGATGTATGAAGCTCAATTTTTGAAAGGTGTTGTATCTTTCTAATTTATCATAAATAAGAAAGATACATGTAAGGCCTATTACTTCTTTTCCCTACAGGGGATGACCCTATTTTATTTTATTGAGCGTATTCCATTTTGCTCTATGTCCTTGGCCCTCCAGCCTTTTTACTATTCAGCTATGTCTGGGTCATTGGTACAGTATAAAAATGTTAAAAAATTTATAGTAATTTATATATTTTTTATACTTACCAATGACCCAGACGGGGATGGCCCTCCCAGGAGTTGGGAACTCTTGCCTCCCCGCTGAGTACATAGCGCTTACCAGGCACTGGTTATTAGAATGATAAATGGCGCCAATTTCGGAACGTCCTTGACACTGCGCATGCGCAGTAGGGGCGAAGTGTGGAGGGCCTCTCAGGACATGTTTTCTTTAGTTTTAGATGCAAATTTTGGGGATTGGGGGGCAAAATTTGTGTTTGGCCCTATATTTTAAGAGTTAGCACCAGCTATGTCTGGGTCATTGGTAAGTATAAAAAATATATAAATTACTATAAATTTTTTAACTTTCTGACTAAAATCACAACTTTTTATCGCTACTGCGGTGCATGGGTGGACCGGTATATTGGTAGAGGACCCGCCACTGTTGCCACATGCGCCGGTCGGCTGCTGAATTTTCCCGAACTGAATTTTTAGCCGTTCCGCCTCTGCAGATAAGGGTTTTGTGCCAGTTGTTTAAAATCATGCACGTACCGTGACTCTCAGATTTTTTAATGGCCTTAGGGTGGAGCTCTGTAGCTCAGCGGTTGACTGTTGGACTTCTATGCTAAAGGTCCTGAGTTCGATCTCTGTCCGGGACGACCCGCGTTGTGTCCATGGGCAAGGCACCTTATCCCGGTTGCCTACATGGGGGCACGATGACGCCGTGTACTAAGGCGTACTGCACGTCAGTGGAGCACATGTCTTCAACCACTGTAACCCTGCTTTAGCGGAGCTTGAACAAAATTGAAATGTTGAGGAGCTGACTGCTCGTCGATCCTCGGGGAGGGGGGTGGTCTCTTTTGCTTCCTCCACCCGTACATCTGTCACGATTAGCTATTGCGCATACGTATGTGACCTTAAACACTTATAAATAAATAAATGGCCTTAGGGTGAGTGACCGAGTCGTCTCGCGTTCTGAACGTTATTTATATACCAGGCATACTGACTGATTAAAAGGCAGTAAAGCATGTGAAAGGCAGTGGTGGAAATTAGGGGGGGGGGGGGGGGGGGGGGGGGGGTGCGGAGGTTGATGTGCAACAGGCATATCTGGAAGGGCGAGGCCGAGTGGCAGAAGGTTATCTGTCACTAGCTTTTTTAATACCTCTTACCATCTTAGGTCTAAGAGGACCAGGACTCTATTGGTGGTATTGGGATCATAGAGAGACTATAGGGTGTGTCCCTGCCATTGGCGGAGTGTCCAATGGCCTCTCTCTGAAGAAATGTTTAAAATGTCAATGCACTGTCATTGAGAGCGAATGTTTAGTGAGGTGATGTATATTTTGTTGGAAAGTAAGCTCTAGTAGGTGATAATGCTTCGTATGCCCCAAAATATGATTTGTAATGTTGGGAATAATAAAACAAACAACATACTTCAAGAAATGAGATATGTATTAAATAGAAAGCATTCAATGCAAACTGCTTCTCATAGAGAGATTATGATGATGATGATGATGATGATGATGATGATGATGGGATGATGATGATGATGAGTTGAATTGTTGAGTTGATGAGTTCAGGTTATGAGTTCAGTTGTCGAGCTGATGGATGCAGTACCAGTTGAAATAAGTTGTGGGGTAACCACTAGAAACTTTACCTCACAGTTTAGCTTTATTCCCCGTGGGAAAGACGGGGAGTGGAGTAGTACCTGTTCCCTGCGGTGAACAAGTCCTGCTTTACTGGTAAAATAGGATTCGGCAATCAATGCCTATGGAGGAAGTCCTCTGATGTTTGCAATGGGTATAAACGATTGGTTAGTCTTGTATTTATACTTGTTGTATCTGTTGTATTGTCACGATACAGTCTTAGATGTTGATTTGACACTAAGCACCAGTAAATAAATAAAATTTACCTTTGATGATAATTCCAAGACCTGACATATTTTTTGGGAAGGGCTTCCCAGGAAATGATGTCAAGTGTTGGAATTATCGACACATGGGGAAAAAAACGAAAATGTCAATGACACTGCAGCTCAAATTGTTCAAGAAGGGACTGAACTAAATAAAA